>CM077789.1:33583130-33720630 GCA_039737535.1 Lagodon rhomboides
TATCATGTGCAAACGTGAACTGAATGACAGTAAACAAACCTTTGAACCTTTTGAGCTCTCCATCTTAAAATGGAACATTCCAGCTTCATAATTACATTAAGTAACTAACAATGAGTTATAACCAGGTTATTCAACCTTTTATTCAACAACTGAAATCTTTTACAGCAAAACTAAACATCTTTCTTTTTATCGAAAATGATTAACAATAATAATAATCAGAGCAGCTCTGCATCAGATTCCTGAGCGGCCCACAGCCCCTTGTTCTGTAAATAGTAGAAAATAAGTAAACAGGTTTTAACATTAAAGGGCCCACACACACACACACACACACACACACACAGCGGCCAGACTCAAACCAACGGCCAGCTGCCTTTATCCGACCACTCCGCTGCCTCTCGTCTGAGCCGTTCAGCAGAAACGCCTCGACCACTGCCAGCTACACAGCAGCGTGTACGTTCGGCGCCTGCGCGAGTAGTAATCGAAAACAGGAAATGACGGACCGGAGGGCGGACCATCGTCATTTCCACCCCTCCCCTGCGCCGTGCTGATTCTCTAGCAGACCACCAATCAGAATGGTCAATAAGCTACAATGACAGCTAGCTAACAACCAATCAGAGTATCTGACGGCGTCCAATCCGTTTTCAGCGATTTTCCCTATCCGTTGCTCATTTTTCAGTGTTGTTACCAGCGACTCACTGCATGTGCAGGGGCGTGGTCTGCTTCGGCACACTGAATAAGAACTAATGTGATTGGTGGATCGCTGCGCATGCAGAGTCTGCATGCACAGTGTGTGTCAGGTACCCTTGAAATGAGATGAGCTCATTTGCGTCCTACATCACAGGCCCTGCCATGTGACTATTGTGCACACGTACATCGCAATGACGATGCTCAAACAGTATATCGTGCAGCTCTAGTGTGAATGCAGTGTTTCCACTAGGATGGAGTTGTAGCAGTGGATGCGTCTCATGTGCGCCTTTTTTTAAAAAAAATTGTACATTTGAAAAGTGCGACTTCCGAGAGGTTTCTCTTTGTCTGCCGGCAGTAGAAGGTCTGTAAGTACACAAAGTACATTTAAGTTGTATTGAGCCAGTTTTTTAAACTCATCTGAAAATTCAAACATGCAGCGAAGGACATTTTCTCAAGAGCAATTCCTGAAGGGAACACTAAATGTAGTGCACTGTGTCACCCTGCCAATGAAGAAAAACTGCTTTGCTACTGCTAACTGGTAGTTGTGTTTACAGTGATACTCTTAACTATCATTTCTAGAACTAACTAGCATCACCAACATGTTGTATTATCAAACAGTGCTTATTTACTTGAATTTAACAATTTAACAGCTTACCTTGTTGCCACCCACTCCAAAAGTGTTCCGTGCCAGGCTTTGCGCAAGGTTGACTGTGATAAATATGAGAGAGAAAAGCAATTATTAGAGATGGAAAGTCATGAAATCATGAAAATATAGATATGTAGAAATATGATTTTTATGTATATGTTTGTGTGTGTGTGTGTGTGTCTGAATTAATTTTGACACCCAAGTTTATGGCTCGTTAACATTAAGTTGTAAGGACGACGGCAGCAAAGTATCTTCCACATTTTGGGATTAGCTCAAAAGGTAATAGTTCACATTTTTGTTGTTAAAATCACATAATCATGTGCATGCACGCACATTGCATGTGTGCGTACGCCCTGCATACTTACACAAATAGCACAACAACTCTGGTTACATTCCATGGATATTGAAGTATTACATCACATATAACATAACATCACATCACCCTGAACAAATGGCTCATTACATGATAGCAAACTGTCACCTTATGACTCTCCCAGTGTTAATCCAAATGGTATGACATGTCATTGTTCCTCACAGGAAGGGATCACTGGTTTGATTGAACCAATCAACACAAGGATTACAGATCCCAGGTATTTTCTGGACTCTCCTCATCATGGTATGAAACTGTCTCCCACCTACACAATGCACTCACTAACCAGAATGTTCAAGTGTCAGAATTCTTGACTGCTGACATGGAACAATACACTGATTTTTCAAAGTCAGCTCAGTGAAAATATATGTATTTTTTAAATTTTTATCACTTGCAGATGATCTCTGCCTCTCTCCAACATACCTCCTACATAAGTATTGGCAGCCTACTGTCTGCCCACAATTCAAAGCATGGGAGCAACTTCGCAACATAACTTTATTGTCCAGCTGAGGCCGTACAATCGACAATCAACATAAGCTGCTGCCTCTGAATTATGCGCTGTCTCTGCATAGATGCAGAGTCTTCCACGTCCGCATCGCTATTTATCTTATAATCAAGACATTTCCACACCTCTGTCCTTGAGTGGTTGAGACTTGATTTGAGCACAAGGTGCCATCTACAGTCTGATGTGTGAGTGAAGGCCACTTTCACTGGAGTGGGAATTTCAAATCAGATTTACAATATATTTCTGCAAAATCCTAAAATGTTGATGAATCCCACTGAATTGGGCTCTAAACATAAAACCGTCCAGTAGTCAGGGCTAATAAAACTGTGAATATGCAAAGAAAATCTAATCTTGCATGAATTCAAGTTCAGACTTACTGGGCAGTTTGGCAGGCTTTCTACCATTTAGGTTTTCTGTAGAAGAAGATGTTTAATATTTGCACTTTCCAGTGTTGTCAATGAGTTAAAATGAGCATAAGTTATCATCATGACATACAGCGACATGAAAAGCTAATAGATCATTTTGCCACCACTAATATATTTTGTCCAATTGTGTAAGTGCATAGCACACTCATTACATTATCATGAGTCTAAATATAATAGATTCAGACAGAATGAGGTGTGTCATGATGTCTGTTAAGCTGGTTTCATGCTGTACAGTATGAGTACACCAGTGTTTACTAAAGATGTGTGTTATTTGTTGAACTCCTCTGGAAGAAAACACATCTCCTGTCTGCCACACAACAGGTCTGCCTGCCTGCCATGTGTTATTTCTTTCTCAGCTGATCTATTTGTTTGTGTTTGTAGCGGCTGCAATACTGGAGAAGGTTGGCAAGCCAAATATCAAGCTTCAAATGGTGGGTGTTTTTGACGATTTTTCATTTGAAAATGTGATAAGGCACTTGACTTAACAGATGTCTGAACTGTTTCAGGATGTATTTCATTGGCAAATAATGGATGGAAACCTGACACAGAACATACACAAGTATTTCCCCATAATTGGTGAGTAAGATGTGAGAAACGGTGATTAATCAGGCTTTGGAAATACAATCAGTACAACGTACAAATATTAATGAATACAAAATGAAATGAATACAAATGAATACTGAATAGTCTAATGATAGATGGAAAGAGGGCAGGAAAGGGTCAGGGAGGCGCAGTGTGTTGGTATGAGACGACACAACACACTGTATGTCAACACAGTATATGTATGTGGCAGTACTAAACTGCATTGTCTTGCTGCACCTATTCAATGTATAAGTTTAAAGGATAGAATAATACAATTTTTAAAAATGCTTACAAGTTGATGTTGCTGCATTCACAACCACTTTGAACTAGAGATGCTGAGGTGGTAAAGCACCTTGACCAGACCTACTGACGATGCAGCTATGTTTAGTCAGTGTCAGATTGTGAACTGCAGTTTCAGGGAACATACATGGAAGGTAGGAACTCTAAACAAAAGGACAATCACAAAGATATCAAAATGTAAAAAAAAATATTTTTTGGCCACTCTGGGTTGGCAGAACAAACTCATAAGTAAATCATGGTCACAATTCACTTGCGCTGGAGATGCACAAATCAACATCAAAAATTGTGTGTTTGGACTAGAGCCCGACCGATAAAGGATTTTTAAGGCCGATACCGATACAAATATTTGGTGATTTAAAAATCCGATACTCCGACATATCGGCCGATATATATATTAAAAAAATAAATAAATCCAGAAACGCGTAACAAAACATAAACAGATTTCCATAACATTAGCTATTTGTAGTTATTTATGAGTCCTCACTGGAATACTGCGATAATGCAGTTTAAAAATGAACTTTATTGTCACAACAGAACAGAGGAACATCCAAATATATGACAGGGTTTGTGGTGTTCTAAACACGAGTGTTGCCAACAGGGACGTTGTAGAGCAGGGTGCCCAGGTCAAAGTGATCTACCTACATAAAATATACTAAACATCTATTTATTTATACATACACTGAGTATACTTTATGTAACACAATGCATAACTGATACTGAGAGAGTAATGTAACCTTTGGTATTGCACATAAAAATTGACAGCAGTAATGCACAGAGGTGACAAACAGCCATCAGTACTGCTCTCAGTCTACAGCTGGTGGTTTTCTGCATAAAGTTTTTGAATGACTGAAACATGTCCTCTTCTTTCATGGGCAGTAATGTTAATAGCTGCTCTTGTTCAGTCATACCTGTAAACACCATCTGAATAAAAACACACAGCTGGGCTGTATCGCTGGCGTCTGTAGACTCGTCTGACTGCAGTGAGAAACACTCGCTGTCTGCGATGTCTCTCTGAGCTGCTGGGTCAAATCCTCGCCATTACTTCACACCGCTGTGTAACTGTACTTCTTCATAGCTGAAGAGCTTTGAATGATTGATTGATGATAATATTTGTGGTTTGTTTTTAAATCCCGAAACAAGGAGTCAGCTGCCTCAACGAAGGCCTCTTTCATCATCTCTCTGGGAAGGACGTCTTACGCTTCATGATAGAGTGACTCCTCCGTAACGATGCTTCGGTGTCGACCTCTCCGCTCTGTGAGAAACCACTGTTGTCCGATAAACTGTGGTTTTAGTTCCCTCACCTTTCTCTTTCTCAGCTCGCTTTTTTTCAGACAAATGCACATTTTATTATATCCCTTCGTTTGTTGATATCAATTGAAGCTGCTAACCAGGTCACTTGGCTCGCTTGTGTTTTACAGTAGCTAGCGCGTTTGCGCATGCATGGTGACCCGTGACCCATGACCTGTGACATGTGATGCGTGACCCGTACAAGAAGAGAGTTGTAGAGTGCCCTCTGGTGGACAAACTATGCAACACCAACACTCATAACATGGTTGAAGGGTGTTTCGTCTGTGTTTATTTTATTTTTTAAATATTCATTAGTCGGCCATTATAAATGCCGATACCGATAGTTTGGAAAATGCCTCATATCAGCCGATAATATCGGCCCGCCGCTAAATCGGTCAGGCTTTAGTTTGGACTGAGTGCAGCAGACCGCGAGAGGATCTCCACGAGTGGCAGCCGAGCGGCCAGCCAGACCAGTGGGGCATAACATCGGCAAAAGCGTTTTACCGAGAGAGAAGAGAGGCGGTATCAGAACTAAGCTGACCCACATGGACGACCAAAACCTGATTCTCTACCAAGTCTTCTGGCTAATGTCTGGTTTCAGGAGAATAAAGTGGCTGAGGTACGACTGAGGCTCACCCAGCAACAGGAAGTCAGATACTGCTGTGCGCACATCTTCACAGAGAAGTGGTTAACCCGTAACAGTTCAGACAAATTATTGTGGATAGGTAAACCTTGTTCAGTGCCAAAAGTGCCAAAAGGACACAGGACTCTAATAATAGGAGAGGAGGAGGGCTCTGTGTCCACATAAGTAATGCTTGGTGCTCAAATGCAATTAAAATGGATGGACAGTGTTCACCAGATGTTGAATTTCTGATGCAAAGAGACCATATTGTCCGCCAAGAGAATTCACCAGTGTTTTCATTGTTGCTGTGTACATTCCCCCAGATGCAAACTTAATGTTCTCATCAGCAGGAACATGACTAAGCAACCAGGAGAGGAAGAAACATCCGCGACCACATGTATACAAATATTCCTGACAGCTAACAAAGCCCTCCCATGTCCTTACTTTGGGTCGTCAGATAATATTTCTCTGTCTAAAATAGATGCGACTTTTTAAACCCTTGATTAAAAGATGGCATTTTGTGTACCTTGTACCTTGTACAATGTAAAGTGGGAACTTGCAGGCAGGGCCAGCGTTTTTGGCATATGTGCCAGGCAAGCAATTCTCAATGGTTTGAATGGGTGCCATCTTTGCTGGTGCTGCCATCTGGCATATAGTCTTGTTGTAGTTACTGTCTTTGACAACTTATATAGAAAATATAATAACCAAATTTAATGTGGAAAAGTCACCGTGACCCATCAGCCCTCCCTACCCATTCTTTAGTTGACTTCCCCCAGAAAACAGCATCCCTCTCCGCAAGTAAGAGCCAGACAGGGTCCGCTATGCACTGATGATGATTATGTGATGTAATTTCAAGCAAAAAAAGTATCTTTGTAGCTCTCCACAATGTGCGGTGTGTCAGGATTGTCATCACAACACATTATAACAGCATCCATGTGATTATGAACAGTCTAAATTTACAGGTGGATATTCTGCGTGCTGCTTGGTTCTGTGTGAACAGACAAAGGCGTTATAGCACCTTCCTTGCAGTGCTATTGCAGAATCTCTGAAAAGGGCTTCAGAGCTCTGCTGTTTGTAGCTGAGCAGGCAGTGGGTTTTATCAGAGCTTTTTCCACTTTAAACAGCAGCATGCTGCTGCCAGAAATAAGGTTGCTGGCATTCAACACCGTATTTAACATTGAATTAGCTCAATATATGAATATTAATTTGATGTTAATAAATGTTATAATACAGACTACTTTTAATCAGTAAACCAGCATTATGACCTCAGTCAGCACAAAAACAGTGACACCTCTTGTTGATCAGTCATGAGTGGGCCTATAAACACATAATAATTCAGGGGAAATTAATAATTGGTTAGGGTTAGTGTTTCCCCTATATGTATTGACAAAAGAGTTAAGATCTCTACACACTGACCATATACCATCGGCAAGGAAAA
This sequence comes from Lagodon rhomboides, assembly GCA_039737535.1. Lineage (NCBI taxonomy): Eukaryota > Metazoa > Chordata > Actinopteri > Spariformes > Sparidae > Lagodon > Lagodon rhomboides. The sequence continues at coordinate 33,589,993 of CM077789.1, forward strand.
GGACATTAAACCTAGTTCTAACAAGTGATTAAGAAATATATAAGAGCTCTGCTATTAGTATATTGTATTAATAATCAGATGTGTAATGATTGTTATGTTTACAATTAAGTTAAAATGAAGTTATAAAAATTAGAAACAGTTATAAAATTGAATGAAGAGATTAATCAGACAAAAGTAATATACAAGCTGAAGTGGGGTAAAGGTCGAGATGTCACAATGAGTTTGCGAACAAAAAGAGGAACAACAGTTGGCCTTACAAGGAAGTAAGCAAAGTCTCCCTATTAAGCAATAGATGGCCACCTGACAGACTATAAAAACACAGCAACAGAGGAGACGATGTTCTTCCTCCACTCTCCTACCTTGGATTAACATACAAGACAGTATTTGAGCAGCCTATCATCACAGAATGGACTTCAAGAGATTCGCAGTTGGATCCAAGGATAACAGAGCACAAGGAGGACTGACTATTTTTATCAACCAACTTTGGATAATAATTTGGACTTTGGAGTTCTTTTGTTAACTCTGATGGCATTAAGTTTGGACTCGGCGGAAATTTGGGGACCTCGAATGGGGTTGTGAGTTATCGCAAGGACTTGGACTTTCAGCAGGAAGGGAAGGGCATACTGGATCCATGGCCTGACTGTTACATCCCCGTAAGGCCAGGGGATGAAGGGAGTAACATAGTAAAATAAAACTGAGAATAGAGGAGAGAAAAGTAACAGGATGTAGTTATTAAGCTGGAAAGTAGTTTATTTACAAAAAAACACACTAGTCAATGAAAGAAGATTAGTCTCCAAAGGAAAATGCAGTCTGTAGCTCAATCACTCTGGCTCCTGCACACCACAGCAGCACAGCCTACTGGCACCAGCAGCACGAGGGCTGTAACACTGCCCCAGTGATGAGCCTAGGCCCGGCTTATCACTGGTAAGTGGTTTTCTTAAGGCTACACGGCTGTTTAGTCCCAATCCCTTGAGTTCTCTTCACATTGTGCGTATGAACATGGTCTTACTTTCACTATTAAACATAGCCGTGAGTTTGGCTGTTGATTTTTTATGATTTGATTTCACCAAATGTTTAAGTAATCTCCAATTACGATCATTCAAGATATTTTTCCAACTACATTTTTTCCTCGAAGATGATTGTTCTCCACTATCCTTCCAGGTTTTAATAATGTGTTGGACAATTCTTAACCCAATTTTAGTAGTTTTATCAATCTCCTTAGTTGTTGTCTTTGCTTGATGCATGCCAATAATTTGACCCTTTTGAAACAGAGTAACATCTTTTCCACGACCACAGAATATGTATTCCCACATGGTTGTTTAAGAAATGAGAAGCTACTCACTGCATCAGTTAGGGTTCAATAACTTGCTGCTGCCAGCTGAAACATTAATCACTGCAGTTAGTAGCCTATGGAAGGCTCTTACCTATTTGCTTAGTTAAATACAGGTGGTGACTTTTTAATGGCCAGGCAGTGCACAAGGGAACTGTAGTTTTTGATTTTGCATTTCCAGGAACTAAGAATAAACATGCAAGTATAATGATGTGAACACAGTATGCTAAGTCAAGATTTTGGAGGTAATAAAGATGAAAAACAGCAGTTGTCTTTCTCAGATCATGTTCAGATTGCCCAGGTTCCATGCAGGAATGAGCCGGACAGTGCTGGAGAGCTCAACTACAGGTATCTGTTCAACACACTTGAAAACCATGGCTACCAGGGATACATTGGCTGTGAATACAAGCCATTAGGTGAGTGTTCTTTTTATTCTTTTTGATTAACTATAAAACCCATTTATAAAAAAACAAACATGTTAATACTAATCATGTCTGTCCACTTCAGGCTCCACAAAGGAAGGTCTGGGTTGGCTCAAAGATTACTGCACACACAGCAAGTGATGAGCACATGTGTTCAATCATACAGCTGTGAACATGTTTCAAGTGATTACACCTGGGAGGTGTAACTACAGCTTATCTAATCCCATATTTGTTATATACAGTATATAATAAGAACAAGTATTAGAAGAAGATTAATCAACATTTGTACGTTACATTTCCAATTTTCCAACTTAAGTATGTACTATGATGTGGTTCTGTTATCAACAGGTTACAGACAACTTTATTTCTTTTTGATTTTTGCATCCCTAACTGTGAACTGGTGCATTTTTAAGTGTACCGATTACATTTTATTACATGAACAATTTACTATGTACAAATTTATTACTGTGACAAATACATTGTGATAATTATAGGCCTACTAAAAGGTCCTCATCATTTTCTTGATTTGTTAATATTCTGTCATTGATCATAAAATACATCTGCATTTCTCTAATGTTCTCCATGATAGAGTGAGTAATTTTTTATTTTTTAATTGACTTCATGTTGGTCACAGGATTACATTGATAAGATAAGATTGGCTTTATTTATCCAACAGCAGGGAAATTCACTTGTTACAACAGCTCGATATGCACCAAGTACAGGAAAAAGAATCAGAAAAATACACATAAAGCACATAAAAAAACCAAGCTATTTACAAAATCTGTGGTAGCGCTCCTTCTTACACAGGGCAGGGCAGAGTCTGCTGCTGAAAGAGCTGCTCAAGGCTTCCACACTCTGGTGCAGGGGGTGAGAAGTGCTGTCCATGATTGACGTCAGCTTGGCTAACATCCTCCTCTCACCCACCACCTCTATGGAGTAGGGTGTGATTCTCCAAATCCTCGATTCGATTACATTTTCGATTCTAAGCTCACGGTTCGATTCGATTCTCGATTTTTACATGTATTTTTGTAAAGCACAGGTTGCTATGCTATTTTAGACTAGACTTTTATGCAATATAATATCTGACCACTGTTCACAATGAACCACACTACTTGTCAAATCTAAAACATTTATTAATAACATAATGTAACAATAACTTATATCTTAAGTCAACTGGAAACTTAAACAAATGAACCTGCCATCTAGTTTCTCTTTTGTAACTGCAGTCTTCTTCACAGAAGATGACATTCAAGTTCACAACAAAACAAACAAAAAAATAAAACAGCCATGTCCAAAGTCTTCTCTGAACAATTTAGTGTCTTAACAAACTATTTCCGTACAGTTGAAAATATACCACACAGATAATTGTTGCAAGAGTGGCGTAGCCCCTTTCAGGAATAGGGCGGTGCGTGAGGTGTGTGTGCGTAAGGTGCGTAAGGTGTAAGTGGACGAGCGAGAGTGAGGGAGCGTGTGTACGTGCGGACAGTGAATGAATGAGAGGAAGGAGAAGAGAAAGGAGTAGCAGTAGTAGCGACAGCAATAAAGTGTACAATATAGGCTGCAGTTTGGCTGTGAATAAAGGCGACGGCTCCTCAAGATACAGCAAAGCTCCCTGGTATTATTTCCCGACCAATTTAACACGTGAAAGGGGGTTCACCCCGAAGGGAAACAGAAACTTCGGCCCTGGAGGAAATCATCTCCCCTGTGCTTCCCGACCACGGTCCGGGAGCCGAACAGGAATGGTGTAACACCATGCTATCGTTTGACTGGCTGTAGCTAACAGCTACTGGCTTAGCAAGTAGCTAAGTTAGAGGAGGTTGACTCGCAGCACTTCAACACCTGTGTTTTTTTCCGTCTGACAAGCCGACCGGACGTGACATGGGGGCGAGGCAGCATCGACGATTCTTTTTTTTAATTTGAAATTCGAGATTGTGACTTAATTTCGGTTCGATTCCGATTAAAAATCGAAATCGTGACACCCTTACTATGGAGTCCAGCAGACAGTTCAGGACAGAGCTGGCCCTCCGAACCAGTTTATTCAGTCTCTTCCTGTCCCTGTCCGTGCTGCTAGCTCCCCAGCAGACCGCTGCATAAAGGAGCGCTGATGCCACCACAGTGTCATAAAATGTTTGAAGTAATGTCCTCTGCAGCCCAAAGGACCTCAGTCTCCTCAGCAGGTGAAGGCGACTTTGGCCCTTCTTGTACAGGGGGTCCATGTTGTCAGTCCAGTCCAGTTTATTGATAAGATGAACACCCCGGTATTTGTATTTTGCCACCATCTGTCCAAACCCTGGATGTTCACTGGTGTGATCTGTGGTGTCTTCCTCTGGAAGTTGATCACCATTTCCTTTGTTTTACTGGTGTTTATATGCAGGTGGCTGCATTCACACCAGTTAACAAAGTCATTGATGACCCCCCCATATTCCTGTTCGTTCCCCTCAGACACACATCCAACAATGGCTGTATCATCTGGGAACTTTTGGAGGTGACAGTTCATGGTGCTGTGCGTGAAGTCCAATGTGTAGAGGGTGAAAAGGAAGGGAGGGAGCACCGTACCCTGAGGGACCCCCGTCATGCATAAAACCACATCTGAGACACAGTCCTTGAGTCTCACATACTGTGGTCTGTTTGTAAGAAAGTCTATGGTCCATGCATCCAGGTGTTGGTCAACTCCCGCTCCTTCCAGTTTCCCCCAAGAAGTGCCAGCTGTAGAGGAATCAAAAAACATGACCCTCACAGTGTGTCCAGTGTTCTCCAGGTTTATAAGTGTTCTGTGCAGTAGGAAGACTCATAATGGCAAAAACATTTTCAATGACCAGATATTTTCTTCAGTCTTCCCCAGACATCACTGGTGTTGTTCTGGTCCAGCTGCTGCTCCAGTTTCCTCTTGTAGCTGTTTTTCCCCTTCCTTATTTCCTGCCTGAGCTCTCCTTCTGGACTCGCCTCAGTTCCTCTTTGTCCCCGGATTTTAATTCACCACAGGTATGTAGTCTGGTAGCAGATGGACCAAGTAGTGATCTGAGCAACCAAGCAGGGGGAGAGGGGAGGATGTGTATGCTTCCTTCAAGTTTGCATACAGTAAATCCAAGGTTTTATTGTCCCTGGTGTGACATTTCACATACTGGGTGTAGAAAGGGAGAGTAGGGGACAGGGGGGCATGGTTAAAATCCCGGTGATGAATAGGAGGTACTGGGAGTTCTGAGTCTGTGGTTGAGAAACAACAGTGTGGAGGAGCTCACAGGCTGCAGCAGCATCGGCCGAGGGAGGGATGTATGTATGTGTTCCCCGAAGGAATGTATTTTACTATTATCCCAAACCCAACTCTAATTATTGAAATCATCTCTTAGATGTATTTTCTGAATTTCCCTGATATAGCAGCTCAATTCTAATTCTTCAGGTTAAAAGGTGCTCCCTCCTTTAAAAAGCTATAAGATGGGCATCCGGAATGGCAGCGAGACTTTGAGACCTCGTACCAGCCGACCCAACATGCTGCAAAACTAAACTGAATCACCACCAATTCACCAACCCAAACTGGAACCGTTTGTGGAAGAATCCATTGAAGATTTGGAACATTACATCGACACGATCTACAACAATATGGCTACTTGGTGCGATAGCAAGCGTGGAAGAGCGCAACTGAGCTCGAATGAAAAGATTACTCGAGCATTTCTGAAGATCTCCAAGCCCAGCCACAAGCCATGGACAGGAAACTCTACAGCAATTCCAAAATCACTTACTGGCTTGGTGGAAGAGATGTAATCTCGAGCCGGTAAAATTTCAACTTGGTGCTTTTTTCTCATGTAAACAGTCACATAAATCAAACGTCATCAGAGCGACGGGTTACCATGGATACTTGTCAACAAATCCGGGCTATGCTGTGACAAGAAACTGCAGATTTGTCATGGTGATGTAGTCCATGAGTTTCCTTTTCTTCAATTGATTGAACAGGAAACCATTAAACTTCACGCCATGGAAACAAAAAGGTATCACACATCTCCACCATATTGTACAGGATACCAAAATCATCAATTTTCAACAATTAATCCAGAATTTCGACATTTATAACAGTCAATATCTCCAATACTTACAGCTTAAGTCCACCATCCTTCCCAAAATCAACAATACATTTAACACACAAGATCAAACAATTATCATAGATGACTTTTCAAAGATTTCTAGCTCTGTTAAGTCACTCTCAAGGATATAATACTGACACTTTAATCTTTCTCCCAACCGCAAAGTGGGAACAGGATCTTTCCATCACTCCAAATGCAGATTTCTGGTCTCAAATATGCAAAAATAACTTCATTCATTGCAAAATCCCGAATTTACAACACATTCAATTCAAGGTTAACCACAGAACATATTACACAGGTGAGAGATTACATAAAATGGGCTTCACTACATCAGATCAATGCACTTATTGCACACAGCACACCACAGACAATTACATGCATGCTTTCTGGCACTGTACACCAATCTGGCAATTTTGGATACAAGTCACAGATCACCTATCACATATATTAGGCTGCCACATCCCCCTTTCCCCTCAACTCTGCATCTTAGGAGACATGTCATCAATACAATTACACATCATAACTACACTGTTTACAGCCCTAGCTATCGCCAAGAAAACAATCCTCCTAAACTGGAAAACAAGAAATAAACTGACCATCATACACTGGAATAATCTGTTAATAGATCAAATTTCATTGGAAAAAATGTCAGCATCAATTAATCAAAGCTTACCCCATTTCAACAACACTTGGTCCACATTTATTCAAAAATCCACCTCTACAAATGCCTGACGTCAATTCCACAGAACCTTACAGCACACCTCTTTTTTTCTTTTCTCTTATTTATTTTATTATTATTGTTATTATTTTTTGATTCATTTTTATTTTTATTTTTCTGTGCTGCTGCTGTTATTAATATCATCATTATCACTGAAATATCCACACATATATACAAGCACTTATAAATACAGAGTACACACACACTCACACACATATACACATGTACAGCATATACACAAAATTCCCCCATTAGTTAGGCTACCTCCTCGTCTGTCTGTCTGTCAGTATATATGCAAGGCCACACAATAACCCTCCTCCTACTTGTTTACCATCAGAGATCAATGTTAACAACATCTGGGGTCCGTTTCACAAAGCAGGTTCAACAAACTCTGAGTCTAATCCTAAACTCTGAGTTGATCTACTCTGAGATAGAAAACTTTTCCGGTTCCAGAACAGCGGATTTGAGCTAGTTTAATCAAGTCGGAGTAGTTTCACCTGGAGTTAAGCGCGTGCACCACAACTATAAAAAGCCAGCATCAATGGAGCCCCGATTCGACGAGTCACCATGGCAACGGGGAAGCGGAGGGCTACGTGTTTCAGCAACCTCGAATTGGAAATCCTAATGTGCTCATATGGCGAGTTTCAACACGTTTTTAGAAAGAAGTGCAACACCGCTGCTGCTGCAAAAGAGAGGGAGATGGCGTGGGAGAACATTGCTGCTCGGGTCAGTGCGTAAGTTTAAATGTAGTCCTTTGCAATCACAATAATATTACAGGGGAAAACTACTTGAATGGTAGCCTATTTATTAATTTCATTTAGGTGCAATCCCGCGGGGGAGAAGTGCACTTGGCCTCTGCATTCGAAATGATGTATGCAGCATCTCATATGATCTTGACAGTGCAGAGAATGACAGATGTTGGAACTATGATGCAGTCTTTAACATTTTGAAACAGTAGTCAATCTACATGTACCTGCACATTTATGCTGTGAATGGACTTGAGGGAGCCGTGATGGGGATGTGTGTGCCATCTATGCAGCCAACCACACTGGGAAATCCTAAAAGAAATGAAAATTAGGAATCCCAGTCTGAGGTTGCAGCTCATGTCATTAACAGAATATAATTTAAAATTAATTGAACAGATCCCTACATCAACCACCTGCAGTCCTGTGGAACTCCTAAGGGCGTTTTCACACCTGCCTTGTGTAGTTCGGTTGAATCGAACCCTGGAGCGTTTACCCCCTTGGTGCAGTTCATTTGGGAAGGTGTGAACACATCAATCGCACTCGGGTGCGGACCAAAACAACCGGACCGAGACCTTGTTGAAGAGGTGGTCTCGGTCCGGTTCCAAACAAACTCTGGTACGGTTTGTTTGTGGTGAGAACATGATCCAACCTCGATCTGACCCAAATGCAGGAAGCATTGAGCATGTTTTGGACTAAACCACCTCCCGTAGCCATCTGCACGAGAGGACGCTGGCGTCACTATCGCCACTTCTCAATCAAGCTGCTTTTTTCTGCTGGAAAAAGAAAGCCAGGTGTCCCCACAAGCTCTGGGGCTGTGCTACTAACTTTGAAGGCTGCACACCTGAACAACTGGCTCTATGGACTCACCTTTCTCCGCTGATCAGCTGTTAGCCTCGCCGATCAGCTGTTAGCCTCGCCGATCAGCTGTTAGCCTAAGCTAACTTTCAAACCAACGTACTCAATACTCTGTGGGCTGTCCATCATTGCTCCGTTGGTCCTCCCTCCACCCCAACCTCAGGGTTATTCACCGCCTGTCTCCTTCATCGCTCTCCTCTGCTGCTCCGGATTGGATGGTCGCTGCTCCGCCGTTGCTGACGCGGTCTTCAGGTGTTCATGGCAGGAGCTCTTGGACCTCTGCTGTCACTTCGCCCCAGGCTCCATCGCTGGGATTGGATCTCTTGGTCTCCTGCGTCGCCCCCGCTGTGTGCACGGGGCCTCCAGACGCAAGTTTGTCTATACGGACGGTGCTATTCCCTGCGGTGCTGACTGCGGTGCTGCTGTTCCCTCCGTGCTGACTGACAGGCGCTCCATTTATTCTTTGTTTTGTTTGTTCCACTTTGTTAAGTGTCCTTAGGTACCCTGAAAGGCACTATATAAATTAAATGTATTGTTATTATTGTTATTATTATTATTATTATTATTATTATGGGTAGAATAGCCTCTACAACATGCAGCATGATCAAGATGTTTGTTTACTTTTGGGAGTGAAGGAAATTCAGACCAATTAGAGAGCAGTTTCCTCGCACATCACACATTTTGGTCCGCTTGTAAATGCTGCCGTGTGAACACAAACCAAGCTCAAAGCAATATACAACATTGTAACAAGTTGGTCCCTGATTCGGACCAGAGCAAACGAACTCTAGGTGTGAAAACGCCCTAACTGATGGTTCTGACAGGTTTTTAAAATGACAAAAGCCGTTTCAGGGCACTTTTCTGACCGCCCTGCATACAGCTGCCTTGCTAAAGTGCTCTGCATCTCCGACATTGTACAAAAAACTTCCATTTGCAAAGAAACGCAGTGCAACACACAATATCTGCTGGGATGTGAGAGCATGACTACGGCTGGTAATGTTGCAAATGTAAGGACGGATTAGGTTGTGTAGGTAAATGATGGACTGTGACGTGAAACGGAACCGCTCAAAAAGATAATTGTCTGGAAATGCTAAAACATCTATGCGCGGTCTGATAACCATCTCCCGACGAATATTGAATTCTCTGCGCAGTAATGCTGCACCTTCATCCACGGGATCGTTGTCAAAAGGACATGCCACGTTCGTGAAAAAAGTCGCCTCCTACTGTGCCTAATGGACTTCTGATACAGCCCACTGACTCTGATTTATTTAATGGTTTTTGACAGACGGCAGAACAAGGCTACGCCAAAACTCGCCTGCTGACTGAATGAATGAAAGAAAATCAAGTGGCCTGTGTGGCTGAAAGTGGGCGGAGACAAAACCTGGTCTGGACTAGGTTAGGTTCATAGAGTCTGTTACTACGGTAACTGACTGAGAGCTGAAGTTACCTCTCTCTGTGAAACAGGCTAGAGTTACCCCTCTTTCTCTGGTTTGAGTTACCTCCCTTTGTGAAACGGAAAACTCAGTTTCCCTCATTTCAGGGTTAATAAACTCAGAGTTTTCACTAAACCTGCCTTGTGAAACGGACCTCTGGTGTATTGCTATGTAAATATTTACTTTCTGTTTGATTATTTACCTTATAACCACCTTATGTTGTTTGACTTTTTTTTGTTTTTTGTTCTGTAAATAAAAATAAAGTTGTCCTCCAAAAGTGGGAGGGCCAAAAAAAGAAAAAACTCTAACATGCATTTGTATCAGGTTAAAAACAGGGCTGCTTTATGAGCTCATGCAAAGCAACTCTGTCTTAAAAGCGTTTGACACTGTCTTACTCTTATTCAACGTGGGCATACCTTTTGCTAATAATACTTTTATACTTTTTTTTAAACTTACTTTAATAATGCTTAAATTGCAGAGCTTTTACTTATCATTTAGCAGTTTTAAAATCTGTTTTTTAAAACATGTTTAACCACAGCATAGAGGGTTGCTACAAATTCAAACTACTAGCAGCCTTTCAACACACTTTTAACCTAAATATCTAAAATGCTATGATTTAGCCTAAAATGGAACTTGCTGCTCATCTAACACTTCTCAGCCTTGACCGTTTGCTATTTTATCAGAATAAGGTGCCGTGGCTGCCAGATTTTGGGAAGTATGCTTTACCAATTAATATTGATACTAATCAATCGCCATTGCTCTTCATTCTCATGTAATTAGAGAGCTCAATGGGCCTGAAAATTACAACTCGACCTGGCCCGTGGGTTTTTAAGCCAGAACCCGACGCAGCCCGACACACCAGCATGAATTGTCTTTGTGGGAAGGGGTGGGGCCGCTTTCGTACTATATCCTGATTGGTTCAGTCCACTGTCTATATTGAAGATGGACCAATGGGCTGCCCTATCTAAATTGTGGGCCGGTCTCTTAGAAAGAAAAAAAAATATATATCCAACAGCATCGGCCCCTGAGGACTGTCGGCCCACCAGGTAAATGCCTGGTATACCAGATTACCAGTCCAGCCTTGGGTTGCACCATCTCTCGTTAGCAGACACAGCTATGCCCCCTCCTTTCCTCTTCCCGCACTCCTCTGCTCTCCTGTCTGCCCTTATGTTTTTGAAGCCTTCCAGGGTCACCAGTGAGTCTGAAGAAAGTCCATCCGGCCACATCTCTGTGAAGCTCATGAGGCTACACTCACGATACTCCCTCTGCAGCTGGGTCAGCGCCATTAGTTCTTCCATCTTATTAGGGAGTGATCCTACATTTCCTATGATGACAGACGGTAAACATGGTTTATACCGTCTTTTCATCCCCCGACGCTTCATTCCAGCTCTGCAGCCTCTTTTCTTCCCATGATCGCCGCGGGGATCTCCGGCAGCTGATGGCGAGTGGAAACATTGGAGCCATGGCTGAATGGCTCTCCAGCTGAAGTTTTTAAAAGTCTGATAAATAGCAGTGTGCAGACTGCTAGTGTTAAAAACTGACCATCCATTGTTCCTCACTTGAAAGGTAGGTCAAGTGCAGCAGAAACAAAAAATAAATAAATAATTTAAATGCACTAAAAACAGTAGAAAGCCAAAGTAAAAGATGGAGCTGCTGTAACTGCCATCTTCATCAAACTGGTCATGATCCAGGGAACTGACGGAGTGCCCATTTAAAACGTGCTGTCCGGGACAGATTATCTAGTAATATGAGGGGTTTACAGATCCAGTCCTAAGCCCCCAGAACTCCTCACAGATTCGTCATAGCCACCCCAACAAAATTAAATACCTGTGGGTTAGGGACAACCATCGCCTACTAATCCCTGAACATTATAACACCATGATTCAAAAGGCTCCCCACCAGACAGCACAAATAAGAACCGTGTCCTCTCAGAGTTGTTGTTGTTTGTGACATGTGGGGAGCAGAAATGAAAAGAAGTATGTATCTGCTCAGTGCACTAACATTACATCTCTATGTCCTCTTAATTTTTTTCTTATTAAACCAGCTCAGTTAGGCAAACCCAAGACACTTGGTTAAATAATGTTTCTTCTCCCGCGGGCCGCTGTTTCTCTCAGTCGTGCCGTTTTTATCCACGTTTCCTTAGCTTAGCTTCCTGCGTTGGCCAACGTTGTTTTATGCACATGAGGCTGAACAAAGCTAAGTGATGGACATGTGGTTCAGAGACGGGGCGCTTTTAAACCTGGCACAGGGATGTCTGTCGGTGGTAATGGGAGATAGTTTTCTCTGCAGGGTGAGACAGTCGGAGATTGATGCCAGAGGAACGGTTGGAAACAGTGGTAAGCTAATATGCAGCTGTTGCCTTACAACAACACTGAGGGGCACTTAAACAATGTCATCGTCCATCTCAATGTTTCACTGTAGACATCGTCACGTGCCAATTCTGCAGAAGCCCAGTCCTACTCATCATCAACAATAACAATAATCTGAAATTCCCACGTCCTACTTATTTGTGTTTGTAATAGTGTAAAAACTTTTCAACACATTCTCATTCATTCCTGCTTTATTTAGCATTTCACAGCCTGTATGAAGTATTCCATGTATACATGATATACATAATACAGTTGGAGACAGTTTAGTGTTTCTGTACATTACAGAGTCAAAATGCTGATTTTGCATGATGAATATCCAGTGATTAACATTCAAATGGAATTCTCAGAGAACCAGGATATTTAAGGCTGCTGAATATATCAGTAATGAAGGTACTGCAACAAATATCTAGCCTTTCTGTCTGTTGATATGTCACACTCATGTATCAGGCTGGCATCCACCCTCTTGTAAACTGATTACCAGCCATGCCTGTACACAACACGGGTAAAACTCATCACCCTGAACATGCTTTGGAAGCGCTGGGCACTGATAACATGTGGCATGCTATTATGTGCATCATCAAAGTTAATATGACCCCCACTTATGAAAATCAATTTCTGTCACATTCTCCAAACTGACTCTGGCACTTCCACGGCATAACACCAGGAGTGTGTACCCAAAGATCTTCTATGTAGAGCCAATGGAGTGATAACATTATCACTTCATAAGTTTGGGGATTTTTTTTCAAGACAGGAAAAAATAAAGAGAAAGGCACTTGATATGGCAGGGGGGTTTAAGTGAGAAACAGGTTAGACACTTTCAAAAATCTAATATATAAGCCTCCTCACTCAGCCCACTGGCATCTCAGCTGACTCCCACTCATGTAAACACCGGTGTGGTATGAAGAGCTAGCAAAATACTAGAAGAAGGCACAAGATCATATATAACTCAAACCTGTTAAAGAAGGTGTTCACTGTTGGTTGCGTATGACTGACTTATGTGGCATTTTGGCATCAACCATCAGATTCAGTAAATCCAAACTGGTGATAGACATTTAGACTGATGACAAAGAAATGCACCAGTGTCTTCTCCACTGGTAAAAATGTTTCTGTAACCATCAGGTCATCAGAATATTTGTCAAAAAACGGTACTCCTGAGCCTTCTCCAGGTCCAGATTTACCAGTGTAAGCATTTTTCTCATGACTCGACACCAGAGAGATGGACAAATCTCATCTGCTTCCCACTGCTCTGTGCTAACATATTCAGACAGACCTGATCTCTGAAAACCCTGAAGACTCAACCACACAGTGTCTGGTGCAGACTCTGTAGACCCTCTCAGAGGCACGTGGAGTTCAAATAAACCTGTTACGTCTCAGGACTGTGCAAAATTTAGATTTGGTTTGGTAACACAGCCTGCATCTTCAACAGCCAATTGAACACGGCAAATTACTGTGCCTATCATGGCACATTGAACCTGTTACTTTAAGAGTGTTTCCATCAGGATTTGATTAGTGCAGGCAGTTGGCAATGCTACTTTTGGTCACCCTGACTAATTTTAGAATCAATGTAATTTGAAGGTAGCTCCAAAACTATATGGGGCAGCATAACCGCTAACTACTGCTCACTATATCTTACTTGCTAGCTGCAAGAAGCTCAGTTAGCCATGGAACTAAGTAGCTATATTAGAGGACGCAAGTCTGCCTGGATCAACGGGGAGTCATTGTACACTGTAGAGCTGGTCCTGTATATTAGCTTGCTTGCTTGCAGAACTGACAAACTACCCTTTCACATAACTGCAGTTGTCAGTATGGCCTTTTTCTTTTATTGTTATATTCACCTGTAGTAATACCTTTTCTGTGCTAAGACAGATTCCATGTTGATGTTGGTGACAAACGCTGATTGTGACAATGCAGTAGTCTAGATTATATTTTACTATCTTTACAACAAACAGCAATTTTATTGACTTGATCTTTTCATTTACAAACATAATTCATGGCACAATTCAAACGGGACAAAAAAAGTATTTGTCTCTTCCCATTGACTACTTGGCAATTTCTTTCCGAAATAAGGTCAGATGAGGTCAGCTGGAAGGGCCGTGACTGGCTCTCTATGACTCCAGGGGACAAGACAACGAGGCAGGCAGGGACAGGAGAGGGAGTCAGAAACAACTTGGAAAGCTGAAATATTTTCACGTTACTCTGTGAATTGAGGATTTGTTTAGACCAAACCAGAGGTGATTGTGGAATTTGAAAAACCAAGATGGTTCAAGTGAGTTTTTCATTTATCTCAAGTTTGTGTGTAATACAATGAGTTAAAGAGGCAATTAGGTTTGTCTTAGTTGGATAAAAGAGAGAAAGTTGAATTCATAAGGTATAAAGTTGTATTTTTCTGTTTAGGAATAAAGATATGTGTAAATATACCCAGATCAGGCATAACATTATGACCACTGACAGGTGAAGTGAATAACACTGATTATCTCTTCACCATGGCACCTGTTGGTGGGTGGGATATATTAGGCAGCAAGTGAACATGTTGTCCTCAAAGTTCATGTGTTAGAAGCAGAAAAAATGGGCAAGCGTAAGAATTTGAGTGAGTTTGACAAGGACCAAATTGTGATGGCTAGACGACTGGGTCAGAGCATCTCCAGAACTGCAGCTCTTGTGGGGTGTTCCTGGTCTGCAGTGGTCAGTATCTATCAAAAGTGGTCCAAGGAAGGAACAGTGGTGAACCAGTGACAGGGTCATGGGCGGCCAAGGCTCACTGATGGACGTAGGGAGTGAAGGCTGGCCCGTGTGGTCCGATCCAACAGATGAGCTACTGTTGCTCAAATTGCTGAAGAAGTTAATGCTGGTTCTGATAGAAAGGTGTCAGAATACACAGTGCATCACAGTTTGTTGTGTATGGGGCTGCAGAGCAGCAGACCAGTCAGGGTGCCCATGCTGACCCCTGTCCACTGCCGAAAGCACCAACAATGGGCACATGAGCATCAGAACTGGACCACGGAGCAATGGAAGAAGGTGGCCTGGTCTGATGAATCACGTTTTCTTTTACATCACGTGGATGGTCAGGTGCTTGTGCGTTTCTTACCTGGGGAACACATGGCACCAGGATGCACTATGGGAAGAAGGCAAGCCGGCAGAGGGAGTGTGATGCTTTGGGCAATGTTCTGCTGGGAAACCTCAGGTCCTGCCATCCATGTGGATGCTACTTTGACACGTACCACCTACCTAAGCATTGTTGCAGACCATGTACCCCCCTTCATGGAAACAGTATTCCCTGATGGCTGTGGCCTCTTTCAGCAGGATGATGCGCCGTGCCACAAAGCAAAAATGGTTCAGGAATAGTTTGAGTAGCACAACAAGGAGTTTGAGGTGTTGACTTGGCCTCCAAATTCCCCAGATCTCAATCCAATGGAGCATCTGTTGGATATGCTGGACAAACAAGTCCGATCCATGGAGGCCCCACCTCGCAACTTACAGGACTTAAAGGATCTGCTGCTAACATCTTGGTGCCAGATACCACAGCACACCTTCTGGGGTCTAGTGGAGTCCATGCCTCAATTGGTCAGGGCTGTTTTGGCAGTAAAAGGGGGACCGACACAATATTAGGCAGGTGGTCAGAATGTTCTGCCTGATCGGTGTATATCCTTTATTAATATTTTGTGAGTTTATTTTATTTCTATATTTTACGAGGTATTGAACTTGCTTCTTGCATATGTCTCCCACCTGAAACTAAGGGGGCTATCAAACCATCTTTTGCAGTACAAAGTGGTATTATTGGACAGGACAGACCAGGGCAGGTTAGCATGCTAACTTCAGAAGACATCTCTGCAACACAGTATATAGACATCTTTGACATAACGTCAACAATATTGCTTCTTCACATTCTGTTATAATGATAATGTTAGTTCCTTTTAAAAAAAAGTTAAACTCTGGCCATGTCTTAGATTTTCCTTTCAAATACTACTGCAGCTATGTTACCTGTTATGCTTGTTAAAGACTGGTGTCCCAACTGTATCTTCCAGCTCTGGCTTTATATATTTTTTAATGTAATATTTTTCTGTCCATTCATGGTAGACTCAACAAAGCAATGCAGTCTTCCTCTCATGTTGTTTCGTGGATTTTATTACAATTGTCATGGACAAAACTGACCGCGGGTCCTGTGCTAATGTTCACATCATGTCCGGTCAATTGATCCGTGCAGAAAGGCAGATTATAACATGTAGTGTGTTTTAACACAACATACCGGCAGTGTCCAGCAAACTTTATGGAGCAGCCCTGCTTATTTTCCTTAAAGCTTAATATAATGTTTCATAAAAGTGTAGCCATTTCCTCTGACGTGAGCAGGGGTGCTGCGCCCTCACTATAGCACACTGTGGGAAACCCTGGTCATACAGAGCACTGGACTTTTCACTGTACAACTGTTTCAACTTCACTGTTGGAAGTACTGAACAGATTTTGCACTTCATATGTTCACTGAGAAAAATGGCATTATTATTATCATTATTATTAATTAAAACATTTAAACTGCCCCAATGCTTGTGATATATTTGCTTTAAAAAAAAAAAAATGTTACATACATACGCAGCTTTACTATGTGTAGAGATGTAAAAAGTGAGGCAGATCAGGTGGCATCATCACTGGCCAGCACTGGAATATTTTCACATATTTAAACAAAACTTAACATGGTGACACACACATATACTGCTGCCATCCTTTATGACTTCAATTACATCTTGTGAACATTTAGAGGGATTTCCTGCACGCAGCCATACAGAATAAATGGACTGTTTTAGTACACGCATGAATACTTAAGACAAAAGCAAGTATATCAGAGGATTAAGGATTTCTGAACAAGCTCATTGGGGTTTCCTCCACACTAGTTAGATGCTATTTAGATTTTCATACGATTCATTTCTGATTGGTTTAGAGCTGGTTGGGCTAACTGATGAAAAAAATTACCAGCTTAAATGTGACAACACAAATGCAAATATTCCATTCTGGTTTCATGGTGTTTTTAGTTGGGTTTCAGTTCTCTGACCCGTAAGACTAAGTTTAGTAAATGTGTCACTTGTGCTCCAGGGCTTTGCATAAATAAAGTAACATCACTGTTTGATATGAAGCTTTTCTTAATGCCACAGTGAGCGATGGGAGAGTATATGAGCTCCTTTTTTCATGTTTTTTGAAGTAAGTCCAGCACTGATCAGCTCTATAACAGTCCTGTCCAGAGGTTATAGCAGGCAGTGTTGATGACAGACTCCAGGTGATGATACATGGACACCAGCTGAGGAGGAGGGCTGCTGCTGGCCTGAGGCTGTGATGGCAGTGGTTCCCGAAACACAACCTTTAGACTCTGTGGGAGCAAGAGAACAGAAAAGAAACATTGCCGAGATGTTTGCACATCTTAATGTTACAATAATAATCAGATCAGTATGATAAACTCACTGTTTTTCCAGCTTGGCTGTCCAGAAAGACTAAAACAAAGCAGTCGGTGAACTTCTGGTTCAGAACAGCCTGAAACAATTTAAGAGGCATGGAAATAGATTAGATGGTCATTTTCAAAGGAAAACTGTCTACTTACAAGAATTTTTCCTTTCGTTCTTCTTCTTCTTTATGATGTTAAATCGACAAGAAACACATTTTTGGTGACAATGAAAAGGTCAAATGTTAGAAGGTTGATGGGTATGGACCAAACAGGAGCACAGTATGCAGAGCTGCTGGCTCTTGGAGTGTTTTTACCCTATATTACAATTGGAAAGTTTTCTTTTTAGTCAGAGCTACAATGTTACTCAACACAGAAACACCCACCCCTTAGCTAACCTATGCCATGTATCAAGCAATCCCTCCAGGCAGTTGCAATGTTCTGATTGCACCAATCAAAGCAAATTCAACCAATCCCCACAAAATCTTTGTGACCTTGCAATTTTAACCAATAACTCACTCAATCATCGTAGTTTGCAGCAAGTTTCAGCAGTCAGGCCAACCAGGCAATTCCCTGGTTGAATGTATGAAAGCTTGGGTACACTGTTTGTCAGTGCAGCATTGTGGTGGAACACGAATGAAAGGCATCAATTAGCGAAGAGTCTTCTACCACATAACACACCTAAAAATACTACAACATCTCCCTTTTTTTTTAGAAAAGCTGCCACAACAATCCCCCTCTTCAGGACAGTGTATGTGAGTCTCAATCTCACATACACTGTCCTGCTGCCATAAATACTAACTAGAGCACCCGTACAACTGTTTAATGTTACAGTAGTGATACCACGGGACACAGGTATCTAATGTTATAGTGAGTGTTAGGGGAGAGAGAGAGAGAGAGAGAGAGAGAGAGAGAGAGAGAGAGAGAGAGAGAGAGAGAGAGAGAGAGAGAAAAGAGCTAACGCTCAGAGCATTGCAAAGAGGGAGAAACAACTGTGCAGAAACAATACCCGCCTTCCTGTCACTCAGCGGCTGGTGAACAATCTCAGGCTTGAATCATCTTTGGCTGATACTTGATAAGAATGCGGCTTATTGGACGCTCACACTGCGGCAAAGCTAACACTTTAGCTCCACAGACTGGAGAGGCTTGAATCAGCTCGTCATGAGCACAAAGAAAAGCAAGCAACAAATGGTGTTTTACAGTGTGTAAGTAGCAGCAAACAGAACTCGGTGGTCACAAATTCACAATGTAGTTGAAAAGCATACAATACACGCTAACTTCTAGTATCTGCCCAGACACTAAATAAGCCTCACTTGCAGTGAGTGTCTTACAATTACGAAAACTTTATTATCCACTGAGTGGAAATTCCTCTTTGGTTTCACCATAGACATGTCTCAAAACAACAGAACAACTAGTGACACAATAAAGAAAACATTTCAAGGATGGAAAAATATAAAATAGCCTACAGCAATAACTGTACTTCACACATCACCCATTCAAGTACATAACTTCATAAAAGCACACCACAGTACAAATCAGATTTACAATTGTAGGTCTAAGACCTGCCTTATCCAGAGAACCTGCTGTGCAGGGAAACCCTCAGCAAAGGAAAAAACAGCAGTAAACAGGGTAAATTGCTACCACATTCTGGTCTTATTTATTGCGTTGACAGCTTCTGGGACAAAGGACTTTTTGTATAGGTTCTTCCTTGCCATCAGTATTCTATCCCGCTTCCCCAAAGGCAAAAGCTCAAATTCGCTGTACATGGGATGAGAGGAGTCATTAATTATCTTCTCAGCTTTACTTCTAATCAATTTATCATAAAGACAGCTCAAATGTTTCTGTGGCATCCCTAAAATCTTCGAGGCCATGTTCACTATTTTCTGCAGTTTGTTTCTCCCTTTAATATTCAGGTTTCCATACCACATGATCATATTAAATGATAAAATACTTTCCACCAGGCTCTTATACACTATTTCTAAAATACTTTGACTCACTCCAAAACTGTTAAGCTTGCGTAACAAGTGGAGGTGCTGTGAAAAAAACATGATCCGTATTGATTTGAAAGGTAAGACTACTGCAAAGTCATCGACCATTTCAACCATTTGTCCATCTATATTTACTGGCCTCATAATATTTTTGTTATTCTGTAGGACTAGCTCCTTGGTCTTAAGAACATTAATTTCCAAGGAGCTGGCTGAACACCATTTTTGAAAGCTCAGTACATGATTGAAATATAGGTTCTCTCTTTCGATATCCCCCTCATGCAGTAGAGCAACCAACGCCGTGTCATCTGCATATTTAAATAAATGAAAACATGCTTGATCAATACTGAAATCGTTTGTGTAAACAGAAAAGAGAGAGGGTGAAAAATTGTTCCCTGTGGTGCTCCTCTGTTCAGTACAATCTCATCAGAAACACTACCGTTTACAAGGACTCTTTGTGGGCAGTCAGAGAGGAAATCTCTGATCCAATGGATAATACCACCGTTAACCCCTAGATCTATGAGTCGCTGCAACAGGATATGTATTTGCATAGTATTAAAAGCGGATGTAAAATCAATAAAAAGAATTCTGGTGTAGTGTGTGGGGACTTGTAAATGGTTTGCTATGGTGTTGAACAAGGTTACAGTCGCATCATCTGTGCCCCTCTTACTTTTATATGCGAACTGTAGATGGTCCAGGCTGTTCGATATAGAGGCTATCATACGTCTACTTAAAACTCTCTCCATGCACTTGCCTAAAATAGAGGTGAGTGTAATGGGCCTAAAATATTTTAATTCTGAAGCACCTGGCTTTTTAGGAATGAGCACAATGTCAGATGTTTTCCAAATGTTAGATACTGTACCCAAGTCAAGCAGGAGCTGAAATAGCTTAGTCAAAACTCCTTTTAATTGCATAGTGCAATCTTTTAACACTCTGCCTCTAAGGCCCTGGGGCCTTATTGGGTTTTATATATGCCAGACTTGAGGCAATTTCATGTTCTGTGAGTGTCACTGAAACAAACTGTGGAATAGAGTTAGACAAATCATCTCGCTCAGTATAAATATAAAATATAAAAATACATTTAATTCATTAGCCCAGGATGGAGAGAGGTGGGTCCCAGGGGCATGTTTTTGCTCTGCCTCCCTCCCCATCATTTGATATAAACCTCCCCATGCTCTTTTAGCACTACCAGAATAGAAATGTTTCTCTACTTTGTCCTTGTACTCTGTTTTTGTTTTTTTCAATTTAGCTCTTAGTTCACATCTCTTCTCTTTAACAAGTTCTGTGTTTCCGTTAACAAAGGCAGGTTTTTGATTTATACAATTCTTTAAGTCACTGGTTACCCATAATTTGTTATTCGGATATATTCTAACTGTTTTTGAATGGATTATGTTACTTTCACAGAACATTATATAGGATGTGATAGTGCCTGTCAATTCATGTGGTTATGACAAAAGTCAAAGAAGATCTGCCAGTCCGTGTCCTCCAGACAGTCTCTAAGTTCCTCCTTACTATCATCTGACCACATCTGTCCTTATGCACTGGCTTTTCCCGTTTCAGCTTCGCCCTGTAGTGTTGAAGCAGATGTATGACGTTATGGTCAGACTTTCCCAGGGCAGGCCTACAGATGGATTTGTAGGCATCGGGTAAATTGCCATAGCACTTATCCAGGGTGCGCGTCAGACGGGTCGGACAATCTACATACTGTTGTAGTGTGGGCAGATGATTTGACATGTCACAGGAATTAAAGTCACCCAGAACAAAGACGGGTTGATCAGCTGATCTGGATAGCGCGTTGCTGTAAACCTCTGCAATCTTAGTTGCCGCCCCTTCAAAGTCTGGTCCATGTATATAGGTTAATATGATGGTGATCAGGCCGAATTCTCTGGGCAAATAGAAGGGTCGGAAGGATACCACCAGAATTTCATAATCGCGGGTGCAGACTTTCTCCCGAACAGTGTACTGTGTGGCCCATCGGTTGTCCACAAAAAGACACATGCCACCGCCAATTGATTTCCATGACAGTGTATTGTCTCTGTCCGCCCTGATCAATGTATAACCAGCCAAATTTGGGTTCATCATCCCCTCTTTTAGCCAGCTTTCTGTGAGGCAGATGAGGTTGCTTTGTCTAAAATCACTGTCATATGGGACTTTTGCCATCAGTTTGTTTATTTTGTTACTCAAAGAGTGGACATTAGAAAGAGTGATTACCGGCAGGGGGTGTTTGCAGCTGCGTCTCCTTAGTCTTTGTTTAATTCCTCCTCTCGAACCTCTTTTCTTTGCTTTAGACCTTCCATGTGTCCGGATCCTTTTTAATTGAGGATATCTATCCAGTAGTCCAAGTTAAAAGTTCCTCCAGAGTTTGCTGGGGGTTTGAGCGACAGCAGGCATTCACGTGTGTAAGTGAAGACGCCATGATTTCCTCCGGAGAAACCTTGTCCTTCGACAACCAGCCATCCAAGAAGGCACACAGCCAGCCACAAAATCATTCCAAGCATAATCTTCATTTTCCCACTCAGATATCCACATCCACTCATTCAAAAACGAAACGAAAACACAAATAAAATATAGCTGCAAGCAGCAATGAGGGGGTCAAGCTGGGACGCAACTGTGCAAGTTATGCAGCGCAGACTTGTGAGCAAAGTAAGCAGAGGCACTGTAACTGAAGTGAGCGATGGGGAAGTTACACATCAGAGTTGTTGGCACTGTAGGATGTTCGCCCTTTAAAGAATTTACTAACATATGCATGTCCAACATTCAGCTGGTAGTGGCGCTAGTGCGTTCAATGCAGAGGCAAAAATGATGTGAAAGATTGGGAAGTTATGCAGCAAAGAGCTGTAAGCATTGAAAGCTGTACACACTTTAATGAACTTACAATCAAATACCCATGTCCAATATTGAACTGATGGTGGCGCTAGAGCGTTCAATGCAGAGGCACACAAATTGATGTGAGTGATTGTGAACTTATGCAGCACAGAGTTGTAAGCAAAGTAAGCAGCATGCATTTCAAAGAATTTACAAGCATAAATGCATGTGAAACATTGAACTAGTGGTGGCACTAGAGCGTTCAATGCAAAGGCCTGAAAATTAGTCTGAGTGATTGGGACAGTGTCTTGAGTCCAGGTACCAAGTTTGGTTAAGCTAAGTCATAGCATCGGTGAGACGACAACCCCCTTCCTGTTTGGGTTAGGGTTAGGGTTAACATACTATTTGATTGCCTCTCACGGGAGAATAAACTTGAAATTGAAAAATCTTTGAAATAACTTTTGTGCGGCTTGGTCTGAAGACCATCTGTGTCGAGTTTCGAGCGAATCGAACAAACTTTGTG
Organism: Lagodon rhomboides; assembly: GCA_039737535.1. Classification (NCBI taxonomy): domain Eukaryota; kingdom Metazoa; phylum Chordata; class Actinopteri; order Spariformes; family Sparidae; genus Lagodon; species Lagodon rhomboides. Next base: position 33,612,671 of record CM077789.1, read on the forward strand.
ACCCGTGAAGATTTTTAAAGTTTTCTGACATAATCCAATATGGCGGAGGTCCAACATGGCCGAAAGTGACGGGTCATGGATCATTGAACTTGGGTTGATTCAAGGATCACAACGCTACCTCACCTCAGATGCACAAGTCAAGGTCCACATTGGTAATGCATGTCCAACTTTCATTCATTGGTGGCGCTAGAGCGTTGGGTATAAAGTTCTGTAAATTGGTGAGAGTGATCATGGGACAGTCCCAAATCTGTGCACTGAATTGCATAACTTTCGACCAAGCGGTTCAATTGTCTGCCAAATTTTGACCCCTTGGTGGCGCTAGACGGCTGGGTTTAGAGGTCCGTAAAATGAGTGTGAGTGGTCAGTACAGTGGTCCCAAACTTTCAGCCAAATTTCAGCACTTTTTACCAAGGTGTTCTATGGGCTGCCATAGACTTCAATGGCAGATGAATAATAATGAGAAAACATAGAATCACTATAGGGTGTTCCCTGCGTGACCCCCAAATAGACATGCCAGAACAGGTGAAACACAGGGTCAGCAGCAGCGCCGCGCACCCCATAACCGAGTCTTCTTTTATCCAGCTTCCCCAGCATGGATTAAAGGCGTTGCAGCGACCTAAAATGTCATTACTGCATAGTTTTATCCTAGTGGACATTTTAGTGAAATTTGTCGTAATAAACATATTACTTTTTGAGGTGTGAGATACTATGTTCATAAGACTGGGACGGACAACTTGAAAACATAATGCCCATGGCTATCACCAGCACAGAGGGAAAAAAATGTTGTTAATAAAATGGATAACACTAAAAGGATAGGAGTGAGAGGTCAGGCTGTAGTCACCAGTCTCCAGAAATTAGGCAAATTGTTATGATCTTGAATTTGAGTAGTCTCATAAACTCAGAAGGATCCAATAATTATCCCCCTTCAATATAAAATAAATCCCTCTCGAGTCCTTTTTTACATTTCACACTGAACTTTCATGGTTTTTAAACTGAATCTGCACGATTGACATTATGCAGAAGGTTGTGACGGACATGCTTAAGTTACTAAACAAAAAAAACAAACCACTAAAACAAGGAAACACCAGTTACACATTGTTTCTGACCATGCTTCATGTCCTCTCACAGAAAGAAAACAGTTATAAAGAGCATTTTCTTACCAGATACTGGATAGCATTGTCATCGAAGTGTCTGCAGCTCTGAGGGAAGCGGTTCAGTAGGACTTTGATCAGACTCTGATACCAGGCTGGACTCAAGGTGAGGAAACAGTCCTGCAGCAACACAACACACATTGCCATTACATCAACCTGCCTGTCATTCATCATAAACCACATCTGAAGAAAAACAAAACATAAGATGAATCATCATTAACGAAGTCCATCTGCTATTATGGTTGCATGACATCAACCAACATTTTGATTGAGATACTGTGTCTACTGATGACATTTCTCTCTCTACAATTCTTGGGTTGGTCCACTCCAACTACTGGAAATAGAATAGTAGAAGGAATCCTCTAACCCAGTGCATTATTGAAAATATGTTTTTGAGATTTGTGGTTAAAATCTACCTATGGACAAATGAATGGGAAAGTGTTATGATTTTTTTTAGCATCTAACTATTAAACATGCTGTATTTAAATCAAAGAAAGTAATGACATATGTAGGCCTATGTATGGCAACAAAGGCAAATAAGAGAAGAAAAACAGGAACTACTTGACACCTACTGCCCACACTGTGTAAATAGCAAATGTACATCGTGCCCACCTGGGCGCCCCTGGGCTATAGCTGTAATCGGGCCTTAAAAGTTAGGCCTGAAAAGGCCCGAGCCCGACAAGTACATTTTGATTGACAGCTTTTTAAAAGCCCGAACCCGTTTACAACCCGACATTATTCAAATGTGTGCATGCACACAGCTCTTTTCCCTTTTGTCAAGAATGAGTCATTTATACATTTTTTAACATAATTTATTCATGACTAACGTCCGCCTCCATTTCACCTCCTCAGCATCCATTTTTGCATCTTTCTCGCACTAATCGAAATACATCACCTGACCGCTCATTTACCGTGCAAGCCTGAGCCTGGCCCGAGCTCGTGTAAAATGATAGAAATTAAGACTGAACCCGTCAGGTCCCGTCGGGTTCAGGCAAAGATCTTCAGCTCTACCCTGGGCATGTTGGTCTTAAAGTGAGGCATGGTCAGGTGCATTGCCATCTTGAGGCAGCAGAAAGTGACTGTGCCAGAGACCAAAAAAAGGCTGGTCCAAAGTCAAAGGCGCTGTGTGTTTCCTGCTATTTAAAGCATTATTCACACAGTAAGTTGCACCTATACTGACGGGTTCATAACACGTAACACTCTGACTTTAAAGGTACAAGGTACATTTATTGGAATTTTTTATACAAGCATTTAGAAAACAAATTAATAGTTAAAGTTCTTGATTCCTGTTAAATTTTTTGGGCAATGGAGCGTTGAGGATGAGTTCAGGAGTCTCACAGCCTCGGCGAAGAAGCTGCTCCATAGTCTGGTGGTATGGCAGTGGATATTTCTGTATCCTTTGTCAGATGGAAGCAGGGTGACAGGCTGTGTCTGGGTGGGTGTCATCTTCTGGTATCCTTTGGGCTCTGTGCAGACAGCTCACTTCACTGATGTCACTGATGCTCTGTAGATGGTACCAGTGATGTTCTGGGCGATTTTAATCACACGCTGTAGAGCCTTCCTGTCCTGGGCTGTGCATGAACCAACCTAGTTTGTGATGCTTCTAGTCAGGATGCTTTTATATTGCTCCTATGTAGAAGTTGACCAGAATCTTGGAATTTAGCCTTTTATGATTTCTTTTTATGATTAAAGAGGCTGCTCTCATTCATTTCAAATGTTTCCATAAGCAGTACTATCACCTCAGCAAATGTTGTGGCACATTTAATCAGTAAAACCTAAAGCTGAAGAGGAAACTCTAGAAAAAACAGAGAGACAGCAGACAGCTGCTTCACTCCAACCTATTTTACTGTATGAATCTGAACTGTGTGTGACCTTTTTATGTGTAGAGGAACACAGAACATTAATTAACATTAAACACTAACTGATCCTGAGTTCATCAGCAGTTTCTTGTGTGCAAATGTGCATGTTAATGTAGAGATGCACAAATCCGGACGTATTTCACCAACCTGCATCTCACCCACTATTGATCAGAATGATCATTTTTATGACCCATCCCACCTGATCCACGGACTGAGATCCACACACCAAAAGACAGCACAGCAGCGTTCCTCCTCCTCCTCAGTAAAATATCAGTGTATTTTCTCATGTCTAGTCAAACAGAGTTGTTGATGGGACAGATGAAATGGCAGGCATAGGGCCAGCAGTCACGGACCACCTTGGTACCTGGCTCTTAAAGGGAATGGAGATGGCACTCTGATTGGTTTATGTTTTGCCCAAAACACATGCATTGTGATTAATACAACCCCTTTGCACCATGTGCCTTACTTTGCACCCGGATTATGCGCTGTTTACCCAGAAATATTGACTTGGACACGCCCTGTGCCGATTTGAACCGGAAAATATATCTATATTTTTTAACCCAGCCATAGGCAAAACTACAGGAGCATCATCCAAAACAAACGACAGAATAACTTAATATATGAAGGGAGAGCAGTCTAAAAAAAAAGAATAGTTCGAAACCAAGCAGGGGTATTAGGAACATGTACGGTGCAAGGTTTGACCAAATATTGCTCATTGACTTGCTACATAATATGCCCCACCTTAGTACCAGTGTTTGCTGAGGTGATTCAGCTACTTTAAATTTAAATCGTTTTTGAGAAACATGAATTATCCAGCTTTAAAAGGTGCTATTTGTAAGAAAAGATGATTTTTGAGTCTCATTCCCAACTCTTCAAATGATGACACTTTGGGATGGCAGCTGACCCGACCTACAATCCCAAAGCGTCAGTTTTTGACAAGTTGGGAAACCCAGTGCGTCATTATTTGCCAAATTGGGAATGAGACCCAAAAATCTATTTTTCTTACAAAACGCACCTTTAAATGTGAAAACCTTAGTTTGACATAAAAAGGAGGAAAATTAAATTTTGTATAACACTATGCTATGTCTGTCTCCAGCCATGTTAGACTATTTTTAAAAATATGCAACTTTGACTTTAACAAAAATGACTTGTGAGTTCACTTTGTCCTGAGCCAGTTGTTATGAAATAATTTAATAACCCCTTTATGCCCAGCAAATCAACTATTTTTGATTTTACAGTTACAGTATACTTTAAGTCCATCTGACGGCAGCCAATCGTGGTATGAGAAGAGAAAGGTACATTTGGCAGTGCTTACCAGTAGCAGGACAAATGTATCAATTTTAGTTAGAGGGAATCTTACCAGCTGTGGGTCGATCTCCCCCACCGAGCGGCTCTGCACAGCCTCCAGCAGCTCCTCCAGCTCACTGAATGACAGCTTGGTCAGCTTCAATTTGTCAAGGGCAAGGTGCTCTCCATGAAACAGCCTCCTCCACAAGTTATCTCTGCGGCAGTGGCCCAGCGCCTGCTCCACACTGGCCTGGATCTGTCTGCGGGCTGATGCAACCTCGTTGTTGAGCAAAGGGAACAGAGGAGAGCTATAAAGTAGCCCCTGAGCCTCTGGTCCACCCCCTGCCAGAGGGTAAAACTCATTGCCATCACTAGGGGCCAAGGCTGCTGCAGCTTCAGATGAAGTTTCCTCCCAGAGTTCCTGCTCAGCATCCCGTGACCCACAGGCCTCTGCTCGATCTGGGGGGAGCCGGCCTCCCACTTCACCAGGGTCACGGTGGATCTGAGGAAGTTTCTTGAAACGGCGCATGTCGGCAGTAAGGCGGGGAAAGAGCTCTCTCTGACTGGTCATGATCACATAAAACCGCAACCTACAAATGAAGGTAGATCATACATCAGGTGATTCTGGCTTATCAAAGAAATATCACTGTACATGTTTGTCTGTATGAGTAACAACCAGCCAGTTTGCCTTCTTATTTAAAGATTCTCTATGTAATTTTTGCTGAACAGTGGCCACTGTAGCCTCAAGTAGTAATAACACGATATTGTTAGGGAACATCCTTTCATGTCCCAAGATTGTTTTGAGTCAGTAGTTTTAAAATACTTATTTGTGAGAAGCAGAATATGCTACTGTGCAATGATTCAATAGATGATAATTGCACAGATATACACAGACAATCTGGTCAACACATTATGTAAAACTAGAACTAACCTAACTATGTCGGAAAAGTAAAGTTTAAGCTTTTTTTCTTATCTTTTGGATTATGTTGATGTTTTTCATTTATATGCATTCATCTTCCTGTACTCTTAGGCCCTTGGATGCTGTCTATATCTGTTCTTAGGTTTATTATAGATGATGTTTATTGCAGCCATTTGCATCCTGTATGAAATAAAAGTTGGGTGGACTTCGCTGTCTCAGAGACGTGACAGACATTTGTTTTTGTTTATTTACAAGGCTTTTATTAAGTTGCCATCTTATATCACATCTTTTCTACTTTGGGCCTCTCGAACACAGTTCGAGACAGTGAGGACTGTGAGGAAATGGTCTCCTGAGGCCATAGAATCACTGCAGGGTGCCCTGGAAGCCACTGACTGGGATGCACTTTACAAACCACACGGCGAGGGCACTGATGGCCTAACTGATTGCATCTCTGAATACATTGGGTTCTGCATGGACAACACCATCTCCACTAAAGAAGTCGGCTGCTACCACAACAACAGACCCTGACCTAAAGGCCCTACTCAATGAAAAAAAGAGGGCCTTTAGGTCAGGGGACCGAGCTGAGCTCAAGCGTGTTCAAAGAGAACTAAAACATAGCATCAGGGAGAGTAAGGACAACTATAGGAGAAAACTGGAGTACAAACTGGAGAACAATAACACCAGAGATGTATGGAGTGGGATGAGAGAGGCCACTGGCTTCCAGAGGAAAGGTGGAGGAACAGCTGAGGGAAATGAACGACGAGCAAACGAGTTCAACTAGTTTTTCAACAGGTTTGACTCCAGCTCCCCCACCCCGGAGGCCCCCCTGCTGCTCCTCTGAGCAACCACTCCAGGACACAACCCCCCAACAGCCCCACACCAACCCCCGTAGCAGACACCAGCTATCACCACCTTGACCATGACACTTGCATACCCCCAACTGCTCCCTACCAACTCCTGCAGCAGATACCACCCTGCCCCACCCCCCACCCCCCAGACTGGACTTACCATCACAGCCAGCCAGGTGAGGCGAGAGCTGGAGAGGCTCAAGCAGAGAAAAGCTGCTGGACCAGACCGCATCAGCCCCCGCGTGCTGAAGGCCTGTGCCGGCCAGCTCTGTGGAGTTCTCCAGCACCTCTTTAACCTGAGCCTCCACCTTCAGAGAGTGCCAGTGCTTTGGAAAACATCCTGCCTCATTCCAGTGCCCAAAAAAGAACGTCCCGTGGCACTGGATGACTACAGGCCGATTGCTCTGACCTCTCACATCATGAAGGTCATGGAGAGACTAGTTCTAGCACACCTCAGACCCCTAGAGTGTGCCCATCACAGGACCCCCTACAGTTTGCATATCAGCCCCATGTTGCGATCAATGATGCAATCATCTACTTGCTGCAGGAAGCCTACTCCTCCCAGGATAGACCCAACACCTCGGTCCATGTCATGTTCTTCGACTTCTCCAGTGCCTTCAGCACCATCAAGCCCAGGCTGCTGAAGGCCAAACTGGAGAACATGCAGGTGACTTCTCCCCTCGTCACATGGGTCGATGACTATCTGACGGGCAGGCTGCAGTATGTGAGATTATAGAACTGTGTGTCTGACTGTCTGATCGGCAACACCAATGCCACCCACGGAACTGTGCTGTCTCCCTTCCTCTTCACCACTTACACTGCAGACTTTAAGTACTGCAGTGAGCCGTGTCATCTGCAGAATTTCTCTGATGACACAGCCATTGTGGGGCGTGTAGAGGGTGGGAGGGAGGACGAGTACAGGGACCTGGGCAGCAATTTTGTAAAGTGGTGTGGGGAGAACCACCGGCAGCTGAACGTGGCCAAGATGAAAGAGATGGTGGTTGACTTCAGGAGGAACAAGCCCCTACCATCTCCAATCTGCATCGGTGGGACAGACGTGGACATGATGGATACATACAAATACCTGGGTGTGGTGCTGGACAATAAACTGGAGTGGACTACAAACACGGAGACAGTCTACAAGAAGGGCCTGAGCTGGCTTTACTTCCTGAGGAGGCTCAGCTCCTTTAATGTCTGCAACTGGATGCTCCAGATGTTCTATTAGTCTGTTGTTGCGAGCACCATCTTCTTCGCTGTGGTGTCCTGGGGTGCAGGCATGACGCAAACAAACTGAATAAACTCATTAAGAAGTCTGTTGTTGGCTCTAAGCTTGTCACCCTGGAGGAGGTGGTGGAGGACAGGATGCTGGCAAAACCGCTGGCAATCATGGACAATGTCTCTCAGCCTCCACAAAACTCTGGACAAGTTAAAGAGCAGCTTCAGCAACAGACTCATTCAACCTGCTGCGGAAAGGAACGGCACAGGAAATCATTCCTACCTGGTGCCATCAGACTTCACAACGCTCACATAAAACACAAAACACACACATAACTTTTGCGCTTTATATTATTATCTGTATATAAACCATAAAATTCAATTTTTATATATTAGTTAAAAAATCAGCGAGGACTACCAGAAGCTTGTGGATGGCTATCAAAAGCACCTAAATTGAGGTGAAAATGGCCAAGGAACATTTAACCAAATATAAGAATTACTGTATGTGTATTTTTGAGCCAGCAAATTTGGTCACATTTCCAGAAGACCTATAATTTCATATACAATATACATTCATTATTGAACCAAACTTCATGTTTTTTTGTGACAAAGTAGTATGTATTCCACTCCTTCACAAATGAGAGTTGTAGAAATCATTATCAACATCTTTGGGTTGGTCAGACCAACCCAAACATATCAAATTTACAATGATGACAGACAAAAAAACACAAATCCTCACTTTTGAGAAGCTGGAACCAGCAAGTATTTGACATTTTGCGAAAGTCTCAAAAGAATTAATTTTATAATGGTTTAAGCACTTATACATTTAAAAAAAAACAAAAACAGCTTGAATGTTTACCATCCAAACAGTGTACACCATGTAAGTGTGATGAATTATAATGAAAACTGTTTGAATAGCCTCCTCACAGACACATGTGGAAGTGGTGTGCTCTGGTCTCTCTGGTTGAATTAGTCTTTTTGTTTTACTCAGTATTTTATCTCTTTGATCTATTCTTTCCTATCTCTTTACCTCAGCAAATGCCTCTCCCCGTCTGACTGTTCCTCAAATGGAGCAGCATTATGACACACCACCAGGGACACATCAAAGTCGTCATGGTGGTGCAAGCCCTCCAGATCCTTGTAAGAGCCCGAACTTCAGCAGGAAAGAACAGAAAAAAGATTAGGTTGAAATAAAGCAGCTTACATAGGGGAAATATATTCATTCTGTGATTCTGATATATTTTTACCTGTTCCACAGCGCCACCAGAGCATACTCATGCATTTCAGGCATCCCTTTCTTGTTGTCAGTGGTGACTGTAGACTTGGACATGCGAAGTGGCTTCATGCTGTAGGTGCTGGCATGGTCAGTGATGTAGTTATACAACTGATGAGCTGTTATCATCCTTGTGGAGATGGAGAAGCTCCCTGATGAACAGAAGGATCAGAGGGTCTTACTAGGCTAATCACAACATTCCAGTTCTTCCTGCCCCATCCACACAGCTTTAATTCTTCATTCTCTAAAATTCTTCAAAACGTGATGCAAATATCTATCTTTTATCTCATCAGTGAGTCAAAAGGCCCTACTGATTAGGCTAATGCTGGGGAAATACACAAATACACAATACAAAGAGCATCCTTTTTTCTGTGGCAGTGAAACAATTTGAAATATTTACTTTCAACAATTTTCGGTTGGCTAGCAGTGAGCCATAGAGACAGGTGGAGGAGATTCCTGGCATCCAGCACAGATTAATAGCTAGACATAGCTCACATTCACGACATAAGGTCGTGAATGTGAGCTATGTCTAGTCTGTCTAATACAAAAAATAAAATTCAATAAAGATATATTGAATATAGAGAGGTGCAATTAGTCCATCATCACCAATCAAAATGGCCTTTAAGTTACAGTATTTCTGCAATAGCAATAGCTAACTTTCTGCACTGTGAGTTAATCACATGGCATTCTGATGTATACTAGGGTTGGTAAGATTCACCGATTCGTATCGGTACATCCGTATGAACATTTACGATGTGTTTGCATCAATGACAAAAGTGTGCATCGGTTAAAAATCCGGATGAACTCCAGATGTGTCGTGTATAAATCTCTGCATCGATAAAAAACGACTCGTATCTATACTTAAAATTAACTAATTTAGAAGTAGGACCAAGTGCTTGTTTGCGTTCTCATCACCAATATGGCACGGCTGCTTCAGCCACTTCGGCCACTTCAGCCAGAGTCTCGTCTCGGCCGAGTTGGAGGCGGGGTGATCAGAGCACCAAACAGCAGGAGATCAGAGGCAGTCAGAGAGAAAGTAAGCATGGACGGAGAAGAGATACACTTGCCGGTCACTTACAAGTCTGGTGTTTGGGGACACTTCGGCTTTTATAAAAGAGATGGTCAGCTTGAGAAAACTGAAGCCATCTGTAAAATTTGCCGTGCCGTGATTAAACACACAGAGAGCACAACCGATCTAAGCTCTCACGTGAAGCGGCGACATGGCGTTAATGTGACAGAGAGGTCCCCTTCGGCTCCGGTGGGGAGCACCAGCGGGGGTGCTGCTGCTGCTGTGCGATGATCAACAGCGAGGGGAGCCAGACGAGCAGGCTAATAATCATCGCAGACGGGTGGCCACTTAACCAAAATCCTGGTCCATCGATTTGAAGAAGAATTTGTAGCTGTTGACCGGACGATTGTTGAGGACATTTTTGAAATCCGCTAAGGTGACTTTCTCTGGAGAAACGGACAGCTTGACCAGACAAGGAGTCTCCTCCTCGTCTATGTGATATTTGATTTTGGTCTTCGCTATGAGAGGACAATCACTGACACAGAAAAGGAACAAGGGTTGGCAGCACAATGCACAGGCCTGCTATGTTACCAGCTACCCGTAGAATAAAATAACAGCATTCCCTAATATATAAGCCAGCACAGGCCCCGGTGGAAAACACAGCTTTGTGTATTTGACGAGCACAGCGAGGATCCTGCTCCGGTGTGAGTACTAAAACAGGAAGGGACAGTCCACATCCAAGTGTTATGGAGTCGGAATATTGCTGTTTTTTTTTCCACAAGCTAATTGGTGAGACAGCGCTGTCATCTAGTGGTGAGTCTGGGCTGTGCGCAGGCCTGAGCCACCTTTCACAGCACGCTCCTGTATACAGTACACTGTACAGTAGGGACAAAACACGGAACAAAGAGGAGGTGGACTGGAGTTAATTAGAGCCTGGAGACTGTCTTCTTCTTCTTCTTCTTCCTCCTCTTCTTCTTCTTCTTCCTCTTCTTCATTTCTTCCTCTTCTTCATTTCTTCCTCTTCTTCTTTATTTTTTCTTCTTTATTTCTATATTTCTTTATTTTATAGACTGGTGAGCAAATTAGCCTAATCCCAACTTTTTTTCACGCCCGCTGGCTGGCAATCCGGTTCGTTTGACCAAAATAACAGACGCCATCTTGTTCTTTATTTGCAAAGACATCCAGCCCTACAGTGTAACTGAGAGCTTTTGGAGGAAGTTGTAATGTGTACCTGTGTGAAAATGTTTTGTTATTTATTGTAATTGCTCATAGGAAGAGCAGCACTGTTTCTGTTTAGGGCTGAGTTGTCCCTCCTGTAGTGTGAAGCAACTGTAGAAATGGAGAGTAATCTGTTTAACTGTACAGCAGTCTGTACATTTTTGCATTCATTCAGCAGCTTGAAACTGCCAAAAGGCACTACTGCTTTGAGTTTAGGGAATTGTCCCATTGTTTCATATGAATCTTTGTTTTAACAATATCGTTATTGACTTTTTCCAGATACATTGACATTACGCAGTGACAGGGAAAGTACAGAGATTGTCAAAGCCCTCCCTCCCAAACCAACCCCTGCCACTCTTCACCCTCCCCATCCCTCCCGAGCTAGTCTATTGCTTATCCCAAAATAAAAGATAAAAAGGTACAATAAATGAAAACAAAAATTAAATTAAAGCAGAGGGTTACAGTACATAGGCAGTAGCAGACAAGACATCAACAGTGGTGTACAGTCTGTTCATCAAATATATCATGTTGGGAAAAGTTATCTGATACCTGTTGCTGTTACACCATTAGTGGTCTTTGCCCAGCCAACCGTGTGATGTTTTCTAAGTACCCCTTAAAGCCGCTCCAACATTTGTCAAAAAGATAGGGCTTTTTTTTAAGTTGAACATCATCTTTTCAGTGGCCATATATGAAGCAGTTTCTTTCAGCCACATAGAGACAGGAGGAGGGTCCTCACTCTTCCATGATATAGCTATGCATTTGTTTCCAGCAATCACAGCTAGTGTGATGAAGCGTATATTTTTCCTCCTGTTAATAGGCAGGGCCGATGAGTCTCCTAACAAAACCAATCTTGGTGAGTGAGGGATCTCAGCTCCTGTGATCTTGTTTATTAAGGTCTTGCTCCCACTTAGCCTTGGAGTTGAGGGTTTTGTTTGCTGAGAGATCTAGTATTCTGCCATAGATTAAGGATACAATACCCTTCGGATGTTGAATGTTTTTAACGATCTCATCAATTAAAGGAGAGTCTAAAGGATTTGGATGGCCGCCCTGTTGTGTGCTAATGTAATGCCTAACCTGCAGGTACTTAAAGAAATGTGTGGCAGGAAGGCAGAGGGCATCTCATAACTGTTCAAAAGATCTGAGTACGTTATTTTCATAAAGGTCTCCGAACGTTTTTAGTCCCTCATCTTAGTGAGCCTACCCCTTAGTACAGACGGCAAAGCAGGATAATTATGGAAGGGGGTGTTTCTGTGTAGTGGGTTTACACATTTGAGACGTGTTTGTATAACTGACCATAGCTTGGATGTATGATTTATAAATGGGTTGTCCGTTTTATTCTTCAAGGTATAATATGACTGGATGAAAGGGATGCTGGCTAGCGGCACATCTGCTGCGTGGAACTGTTCTATTTGCTTCCAAGCAGGAGGGTTGTTCATCTCTGTCTGCCAAAACCAGATAGCTCTTAACTGGGCAGCCCAGTAGAAAAGTTCAAAATTGGGGAGCTTCAATCCACCTATTGAGGAGTGTTATATAGGGTTTTGAGTTTTATTCTGGGTATCTTCCCCCTCCATATGAATCTAGTTATCACGCTTTCTAATTTCTTAAAAAACTTATTTGGAATCGATATGGGAAGGGTTTGGAACAAGTATAGGAATCGGGGCAGCACATTCATCTTTATACAATTCACGCGCCCTATTAATGAAGTAGGTAGCTGCATCCATCTGTCAAGGTCCTTCTCCACCCTATTAAACAATGCTTCATAGTTGAGTGAGAAGATTCTGTCCAACTGAGTGGGGATCTTTAAACTCAGGTATGAGATATATTGAGCATCCCACTGAAAAGGGAAGTTTTCCTGTGAAATTTGTTCAGCTGGGGAGTTAAGGGGTAAGGCCACGCTTTTCAGCAGATTAACTTTATATCCGGATATTCCACCGTATGCAGAGAGCAGGTCTAGAAGGGCTGGTAGGGAGGAATTCAAATTGGTTAAGAACAGGATTATATCGTCCACATATAACGAGATGACGTGGTCCGCTTCCCAACCCTGACCCCTGAGATAGAAGGTTGGGACCTTACTGCAATGGCTAAAGGCTCCATTGCTATCGCAAGAAAGTAAGGGCGAGAGTGGGCACCCCTGCCGAGTGCCCCGTGATAGGGGAAATGGGGATGATATTTCCGAATTTGTCTGGATCATGGCTGTAGGGTTGAGGTACAGTAATTGAATCATACTTAACATATTCGGACCGAAGTTCATTTTACGTAGGACTGCAAAGAGAAAATGCCATTCGACACGGTCGAAAGGCTTTCTCTGCGTCCAGTGAGATACCAATACCGGATCGTTCATGGACTTAGCACAGTGCGCTACGTTAAGAAATCTCCTGATGTTATCAATTGATGATCGTTTTTGTATAAATCCGGTCTGGTCCATGTTAACCAGTGTAGGAACTATTTTCTCGAGTCTGGTGGCTATAATTTTAGCAAGCACCTTATATTCAGTTGACAGAAGGGAAATGGGTCTGTATGACCCACACGACATAGGGTCTTTCCCTGGTTTCAACAGAACTGTGATAAGGGCCCTTTCCAGAGTTTGGGGTAGCTGATTGATTTCAATTGCGTGATTGAACATATTTATTAGGGGGTCGAGTAATTTATTTGTGAATGCTTTAAAGAAGTCAATTGTAAACCCGTCAGGGCCGGGGGCTTTTCCTCCTGGGAGCCTAGTCAGAGCATCTAGCACCTCTTGTTTGGATATTTTGTCTTCAAGCCCAGTCTGGGTTTCTTCTGGCATCTGTGGAAGATCCAGGCTATCTAAAAAGCGGTCTGTGTCATGATTCTTCTCACCCTGTGATGAGTAAAGTGTTTTGTAGAATTCTGTGAAGGCCTGATTAATGTGTTCAGGGCTGCGGACCACGTCATTCCCATCTGACGATCTAATAGCTGGGATGTATCTTGCAGCTTCCTCCCTTCTAATCCGCCAAGCTAGTAATTTTCCTGATTTGTCGCCCTGTTCGTAATAACGTTGTTTCAACCGAGCCATTGCATTCTCCACCTCCCGTGTTGTAAGAGCTCATATGAATCTTTAATGTATCGTATCATTGGCAGCGTATCGAGATGCGTATCGTATCGCCTCAGTGTTAAAGATGCACATCCTTAATGTATACATTCAAATGATACTTTGTGATTCCACGGTGATTCTAAATATCAAGAGCAACTGGAGTTGCAACCTGAAATATCACTTTACGCCAAAGTTACCTTGGAAGACGTGGTTACGGCCAAATTTGGGAATGTCTGGGTGATGGGAGATGAAGTCGTCGAGGAAGTCGGTGAGCTGGTAGCCCTGGCGTAGAGTCATGTGGCAGCCGACCAAGTACTGGTGAACCACTCGCAGGTGGAAGTCGTAGCTGAAGGAGTGAACATGCATCAGGTCCCGTACCTTATCACACTCCTCAGTGAAGAGCATAGAGAGCTAAAACAGAGGGATGGACAGTCATTACCAGCACAGAATGACTACTGGACAGTCACAGAGCAAGGGAAGTGACAGTAAACAAGCATTTTCTCAACCGCAGAAGGTATTCCAAACTCAAGTCTGCCCATTTTTATGACACAGCTCACTCTGGAAAATGATGAGATTCTGGAAGGTGAGGCTTTCTTCCTCTGAATGGTTATCTGTACAATCATCCACTGGTGAACCTGCTTTGCATTTGAAGGGGCTTACCCCCCCTTTCCAGCTGCTCTCAGCTTTGACTGCTTTGTGCTTTGCACCTTGCTGCTCTGTGACTCCCATTGCATCCTATGTGAGAACAGTTTGTATGTCAATTCAATATTAATCAGATTCAAAATAGCATATTTTTTATTTAAATTTAATCTCAAAAGGGAGCTGACAAAAGCATTAATTACAAGTGCGAATGGCTGCACTGAGAGGCTATGGTGTGCAGTTATTTACAGCACAATAAGAGTTTGCAGGAAGAACTAAATGCTACTCCTGGGTTTACTTTCATCTGAGCCATTTGCCTGGACCATGTACAATTAGGCCTAATCAAATTGAAGAGGTAAGAATTACCGCAAAGCTCTCAAGCTACAGAAAAAGCCGGTGCCTTCTGTATATCTGTATGGAACCAGGAAACCACCGGACCTGCAGACATTTCTGTAGCTGGGTAGTACATTTCCTGTGTGTCTCCTCTTGACTATCAAGTTAACATTTATTATTTCCTAACCTGTAATCCCAAACGATTCATGTTCTAGTTAATTAAACACACTGTGTATCTTTGAAGAGAACCAATTGTTATGAGGAGTCACAGGGCTACAGCTCGTCTCCCGTCAGCATACCTCAGTGGAAGTGAAGTTAATGACAGTGGCTACATTGATGGGGAGAGTCTGTAATCATTGGGGGTCATACGAAAAGAAGAGAGTACACAAAGCAGCCTGATTGAAAAGAAACAACATTCATGACAGGAAAGCCTAAAAATGATGACATCCACTAACATTTCACTTCATGGTTGCACCACTTTCTGTCCTGGAAAAACAGAAATATTTAAACATGTCCTCTTTACATGTGCAAACACTGTCATCTTTTATGGCAGCAGTCTACAAAGTGTCAACAAAACATTCTGGAGCGTCACAGCAAAACAGCATTCTCCTAAACAACTGAAGTAGATATGGACTTGTTTTGAAACGTAAAAAAACAACAGCTTGTCCAGCATAATCCAAGCCTCCAGAAGCCCCGAGTTCCCAAATTGGTTTAAAAAGGCGTTATTTAAACCCTTCTTTAATAAAGACATCTTCACTGTAGCTTGTAAGCTAAAAGCTTCCATTTGAAGTGGGTGCAATAGCTTGCTCGATCGCATGCCGACCGTATGAATAAGTTATTTTTAAATCAACTTGGGATCTCAGGGCCTTTGGAGACTTGGATTCACTGAACAAGCTGTATGGAGCAATTTTGTGTTATTTTTCTCTCGGTTGTTTTTTACATTTTAAAAATCCCAAGCTTCCACTGTTCTGCTATATGCTCCAGAAATGTTTTGTGGATGACAAAACTTCACCCAACTTTCCATCAGTATGGGAACATGTAGAAAATAACTGAATTTTCAGTTTTGCGTAAACTTTTCCATTCGATCTAAAACTATTGGAATCAACTACCCACTATATGTGCATAATTAATCGTACAATGGAGCTCCCCCCTCGTGGACGGAGACCTCAAAGTACCCCCTCTTTTTAGCACATCCAATCACTGACTTGCACTCCATAGTTTTGCTTTTAATTTGAGCCAGTGGGTAGACTTGTGGAGTTCAAACAGAAGAAGCCCTTGAATTGAACTCTGGGTAACCACACACTTTTGTTCGCTCATGTGTGTAGTTATTGACACAGAGTAATCATTTAAATAGTATTAGGAACAATTCAGTGCCAGAATATCTACCTGATTTTACAATCTATCCACATGATCGTCTATAGCGAGCAGAGCAGCAGCAGTTTTCAGGCCTGTTATTCAATGACTGACCTTCTGAACCCAAAGAGATACTGAAACTGAAAGTTGTACAAGAAGGCCTGACTCTAGGCAACCCCCAGGCTACCAAAGATGCATCAGAAAAATGGCAAGATTATCAGAGAAAGGGCATAGGGCACAACAGTGGTTGCACGGACACTGAAAATCACAAGCTTAGACACCCATGACACCCAAACCAGCAAGCACAGAGACGGACAGCCTATTGAAAGTCAAGGAGGAAAAGGAAATCACAGGGGAGCTTGATTTGGGTCTGAACTTAAAAAAAAAAAAAAGACATTTTCATATAGGACATTTGCCCGAGAAAAAAACAAGCTTTAAGAGACTACACCCAGCTTACCCTGGTACTTGCTTTACAGTCAAGTTGTGTGTTGCAGCAACTGTAGCTCCCATAGGTATGAAAGCACATTTTATTAAATACTGAAACCTGTTCATTCCCGAAGCGAAAATAACACAGACATGTAGATTTGTAAAGGAAGAGACCAGGACGGATGGCAGCAAGCAGAGCATTGGGGAGGGGTGAAGCCTGATTGTAGTGGGACACCCCTCCCTTGAGAATGGCTGGGACATACCGCACAGTCAGATACTGGGGTGGCATCTGGGAACGGCTTGCAACGAGGTTTGGAGAGGAGGCTGCCCTGATGGAGAGATGACATGAGGTGGGACTAGGCAGACAAACAGACACACAGACAGATGGATGGGAAGGAGGCTGAGGATATACTACCAGAATAAATAAGAACAAGGTTTTCCATACTAAAAAAGAGTACAATGACATACATTACATACACTGATTAGAGCTGTAGACCTTGATTTGATAAGACTGGTGCCCTGATAATATAGGAAAATCATATCTGCTGTTTTCACATTTTACTATGTGTGGAAAGGATTCAACCAACTTTTTAAGTAGTGGAGAAGTCAACTAGCTGCATTCATTCAGTATCGCTGCCATGGCAATCATCTATGCATAATATCACCTTTTTAATTATCATTTACTAGCATATTGTCAGAGCAGGAGCCCACTGCTTTCGTCTGTGCTGTTGGGTAACACTTTACTATAACCATCATTATTAATGGTAAACTAAAGTTGAGTTTATTAGTTATTTCACTGTTAACAAACAATAAAATGCTTTAAAAAATGTATTAAGCAATTGATTATTGTGAAGTTGCAACTGATGGTTAATAATGTTTATGTAGACACATAATCAATAAACATTATTTGGATGGCCATTCTAGAGAAACTGATTTTGTGTATTGAACTTTTACAACTGCTTAATAAATTTTTTATAAAACAACTATTGTTTGTTAACAGTCAAATAACTATTAACTAAAGTTTAATTACCTATACATTTACCATTTATTAAGGGTGGTTATTATAAAATGTTAATCCATTTCAATGTCAAGGCCGTGACTTTTATAGTGTATTTAGACAACACCACTAAGGTGAAACTGGAACAAACCCTGGACTCATAAGTAACATTTATCATTAAATAAGATTTAGACATTGTTGCGGAGAATACTGATTGAAAAAATTTATGCATTTATTAGAGGATTGCTTTTGGCTTGTGAGCATTAAAAAGACAATCTGCATCCTCACACATATAAAAGTGATTAGATGAAGGACAGAAATGTTTAAAAGTTTAGAGTAAAATGCATTAAACAGGTCAGATGTGTCAGCTGGTCCACACTGTAATTAGATCAAAATAGTAATAAACTTAGGCCTGGGCAATATGGCTGAAAAGTCTATCACGACAGTTTCATATTGAGCAATATCAATAATTATTAATATATAATAATATATATATATTTTCATCATTATTAAAGACAAGGCCAAAATATATTATTCAATCTCTTTGATTTGAATATAACCACTTTATCAAGGCACACAACACAACACAAGTAATAATAATAATAACACCGATCAGGCAGAACATTATGACCACCTGCCTAATATTGTGTCGGTCCCCCTTTTGCTGCCAAAACAGCCCTGACCCGTCGAGGCATGGACTCCACTAGACCCCAGAAGGTGTGCTGTGGTATCTGGCACCAAGATGTTAGCAGCAGATCCTTTAAGTCCTGTAAGTTGCGAGGTGGGGCCTCCATGGATCGGACTTGTTTGTCCAGCACATCCCACAGATGCTCCATTGGATTGAGATCTGGGGAATTTGGAGGCCAAGTCAACACCTCAAACTCCTTGTTGTGCTACTCAAACCAAAGCTAACAATGCTTAGGTAGGTGGTATGTGTCAAAGTAACATCCACATGGATGGCAGGACCTGAGGTTTCCCAGCAGAACATTGCCCAAAGCATCACACTCCCTCTGCCGGCTTGCCTTCTTCCCATAGTGCATCCTGGTGCCATGTGTTCCCCAGGTAAGAAACGCACAAGCACCTGACCATCCACGTGATGTAAAAGAAAACGTGATTCATCAGACCAGGCCACCTTCTTCCATTGCTCCGTGGTCCAGTTCTGATGCTCATGTGCCCATTGTTGGTGCTTTCGGCAGTGGACAGGGGTCAGCATGGGCACCCTGACTGGTCTGCTGCTCTGCAGCCCCATACACAACAAACTGTGATGCACTGTGTATTCTGACACCTTTCTATCAGAACCAGCATTAACTTCTTCAGCAATTTGAGCAACAGTAGCTCATCTGTTGGATCGGACCACACGGGCCAGCCTTCACTCCCTACGTCCATCAGTGAGCCTTGGTCGCCCATGACCCTGTCGCAGGTTCACCACTGTTCCTTCCTTGGACCACTTTTGATAGATACTGACCACTGCAGACCAGGAACACCCCACAAGAGCTGCAGTTCTGGAGATGCTCTGACCCAGTCGTCTAGCCATCACAATTTGGTCCTTGTCAAACTCACTCAAATTCTTACGCTTGCCCATTTTTTCTGCTTCTAACACATGAACTTTGAGGACAACATGTTCACTTGCTGCCTAATATATCCCACCCACCAACAGGTGCCATGGTGAAGAGATAATCAGTGTTATTCACTTCACCTGTCAGTGGTCATAATGTTATGCCTGATCGGTGTAAATACTGCTTTACCAGCAAGCTGACCTGTCCTTTTTTATTCATAATTTCCTCTCCCTCAGCACCTTCTCACTATTGTTAATGGGTTGTGCTTGTATTTTTCTTGTGGTTGGTTTGTAAAACAATCAGCCAGCGCCAGAGCTGAAATCTGTTATCACATTTTGAGTAATAGGTTATATAATGTTATCCATCCTGTCCTTTCTTTATTTCTTGTTCTTTATTTTCACTTTTCTCAAAATTGCTTGTCGGCCTATCTTGGAGGCATTTTATTGAGGCATCTGATCTGATCTGAGAGGCAGAGGGAGCGGTCATGTCACACAGTGATGCCTGAAGCATAATTAAAGTTGTGAGTTATGTGTACAAACTCAAGCTAAGCTGGCATGTGGTTTAATGCTTTTTATTTTCTAAATATTTTTACATACAGTATGGTCACTGTAAAACCCAGCAGAGTTTGTGCTATGAAATCGTGACAATAGTAGCTATTTTGTGTGTGATATGTGTGCATAGGTGCGAGTCTGCAACACTGTCAATGAAATACTAAAAATATACACAATGTGCTTTCCAAAATGTGTTTAAAAATAAAATACATATCATATACATATCAATTATCAAAATAATGGTAACAATAGCACCAATTGTATTAGCATAAATGAATGAGTTATCATGGTCAATGTAGCCGCTAGCCTTCCATGCCTGTGGTACTGTAACTGCACCTGTAGTTAACTGTAATGTAAGCCCACTATCTTGTAATTTCATATATATATTGTCGCTAAAGGAAGTGTCCTGGAAAACAATGTTCCTTCTGTGCTGTGAGGCAAATCAGCTAATACCCTGCTAAATTCAATATGGTGTTACATGGCGTGAAATGTGGCCATAATACTAAGGCTGGCTTTATATAGAGCTGCAAACTCCATAAAATTTCATTTCCATGAAACCTGACAGTTAAACAAAATAATTCAATATTATTATCATATATATTATTATTATTATTTTAATATTTATATGATAATATTTTATATTCTAATCTTAAATTCTCAAATTCAAGCTATTATGAATATTTATTATGTACCTCTACATTGTACATACAGGCTTATGCATTGTCAATGCCACTATGAATTGCCAAAATGTGTCCGTCAGAATATGACACTATGGACATGGGGCCGAAGGCAGAGCGAGTTTAATTTACGCTAGCCAACTCATAAAAGATGGCTAATCTGTTGTTGATCGTCTTTTCCCTGCTTGTCTTATTGCAGAAAGTGAGATTTTCATGTCTTTTTTGATCATAAAGCAGGTCTACATGCCATTTAACTACAGTGAATGTATCAAATTGCTAAATCCACAGAGAAATGCGTACAGCCGGTATTCAGATACTTTTAAACACGCCATTAGGACTTCTGTAAGCTTGTGATGTCACGATCATACAGTTACCACCCCTCAGCCACACCCCCAGCACAGGCACGGTACAAATAATCTGTAATACAAAATAATGTATTTCAGATCCTGGATCTGCATGGATCAGAGTACATCCAGTCTGTGCTTATTATGATGGCAGCTCACATCACAAAAACAGACACTGGGATGATGAGCCCAACAGCGCTGCTGAATGTCATTCAATTTAATTTGATTTAATTTGATTTCTGGCAACAGGGAACATCTCTGTCTTTTGCATTCAGAACAAGTGGTCCTTCCATAAACACTGCGATGATTTCAATGCATATGAGTGAAAATTAGAGTGAATGAATGTGAAAATATTTGGTCGCACCAGTGATGGACTCCAGATAACAAATCAGTTATCTCTCTGCTCTAATTAGCAAAGACCAGTGTGTAAAATATTTAAGCCAGCAGCTTCTCATTTAAGTCGCACTGACCATCAATTTCACTGTCTAAAATTATAAATGTCACTGGTGGTTATTCCATGGGTAAAATGAAACTTGGCGGTTGTTGTTGATGAAGGTTCTCAGTCATCCAGGTCATGGTAAATCTAGGTGCCGTATCGTAGGCAACTGGACTTGTTTCAGTTTCTTGAAGACATTTCACCTCTCATCCAAGAGGCTTCCAGAGGAGGTGGCTTAAGACATTTCTTATCACCCACCTACAATGCTGTACTGAGTTCTCTCCCCAGACAGCTTAACAACTATTCACACCTGGGCTCACCTTTGACCTCCAAACATAAATGTTGATTCCCGTCTGTCTCTTAAACCCTGCAGATACACATTTGCGTAACACCAGTTAATCAAAGGACGTCAAGACCTGATTTGATCACTATGTTAAATGTGTGCCCCCATACCTCCCCCCACCCCCTGCAAAGAGCAGACCCCCCCCCCTTTGCATGCCTTTTGTTTACCTATTGTTTGAACCTGCCATTTCTGTTCCTTGTTCTTACTGTATAAAATGCTGCAGTTTCATTTGCTCTGGGTCCACTCACCGGCTCAGATCCGCTCTGTCTCTCTGTCAGTCCACCAGTTTACCGGTATTCTTTGATTAAACACATCACCACAGCAAACTACCCAACAGGACTTGAATGATTTCTTCAACAATTTGGTGCCGTGACCCGGATGGCAACAAACTTTCTACAGAGACTCCTTTTTCCAGACCAATGACATGCCAGTGACCTGAGAACCAAATTGCAGAGGTAAAAGGTCCTTTTGAAAACCCAATTACTGTTACTGTGCATTGTTGGAGGTCTGTTGAGGAGGGAGTCCTAAGGAAGGGTGATGCTATCCAAAATTTAAAGTAAGTTTGCTGTGTGTTTTGTGAAGTTGATGTTATATGGTTATTGGAAAGTTAGTTTTTAGATGTATAGGAATGCTTG
Source organism: Lagodon rhomboides (assembly GCA_039737535.1). Classification (NCBI taxonomy): domain Eukaryota; kingdom Metazoa; phylum Chordata; class Actinopteri; order Spariformes; family Sparidae; genus Lagodon; species Lagodon rhomboides. The sequence continues at coordinate 33,634,792 of CM077789.1, forward strand.
TTTTCATAGCTTTTGATTTGGTTGTGGAATTGCTCTCCTAAAGGCCAAGCATCTAGGGGTTAGCATCCTACTTAACATCAACATGGTGAGAAAAGACCAGGTATATATTCTTGTGAGTCTGTTTGGGGAATGAGAGGTTCGCCCACTGAGAAAATAGGCCTATGGAGGAGCAGTAGGAAGTAGTAGGGATAATTCATTATCCCAGGGATGAGAGATCCCAATACTTGGATGTATATTTTTCAGTCTGTAACGATCTGATTTATTCTCGGTACAGAAAAAAAGGATGACTTGCATCCTCTGAGTAGAAAGTTGATTGAAAAGATTTGTAAGTGAATTGTTGGTTAAAGTAAGAGAGTATGAAGGTAATTTATTTTTGTATAGAGGGATCTTACAGAAGGAAAAATTGGAAGTTGTTTCAGTAGAAGGTCTGAGAAAGATTTACTGGTCCTGTGAAGTACATGCATGATAATTATGGTGACGCTAGCTTTTGTTTGTTGTTTGTTTGTCATTTGTTGCAACATTTGTTTAAATTGGGTTAAGTAAGATAATAAGATTGGAAAATATGAGAGAGCAATTGAGTACTCTCCCAGATAAGATAAAATTAAGCATTTCTCCTCCCTCAAACTTTGAAGGGATGACAGTGATCGCCGTAATGCAGAATCTAAAATAGTTTCTCTTACAGATCAAAATAAAAAGCTAATAGCTCAATTAGGAGAAGAAAAAGAAAAAAACACAACGCAGACTAAGATTAAGCCGGACAGTCAATTCGACATGTCCTGTAGAAACACTAAAACAAAGAAATACGATCAAATTAAAAAAGCCTTTATCCTGTAAGAGAGATAAAAGAATCCAGTGTTGATAGCACTGGTGATGACTGGGTTTTTGAATACCCAAGACCTGAGATAAATAATCAGGTAGAAGAACAAGGGTGGGTTCCAACAAGAAACATTTGAAAACCAAAGAAAACAAACCCAACAAAATTATATTGACAACTTACATGGGAAAAGAAGTTGTCTACAAACCTTGGAGCCGAATGGAGCTAAAAACAATAGTCGGAGATTTTCTCAAGGATGTTAGGAAAAATAAAACAAATGGTTAGAAGAATGTAGTTCACTATGCATGATCTACAGTCCTCATATGCCTGCTATGATCCAGCTGTTAAAACTGACTTTGCCATCTGATTTGAAAGACAAAGTAATTGACGCTTGTGAAATCCCCCGTAATCCCACATAGTGGTCCAGGATCACACCAGAGAAAGCTCAGATGCTTTACAGCATCATAGCTTTAGCAGTTCAAGGGGAGGTAATGCAACAAATTGAATTTACTCCACTTATAAAAATTAGACAAGGAAAAGATGACAGTCCTAGGGAGCTGTATGTAAAAATGATGACAACTGCAAAGGACAATTGTGGTCTGTCACCAAGTCAAATTGTCAGATTTTCAACTGGTAACATGCAACATTTGTTTGTGAATAGTCTTCAACCAAAAATCAGGACAAAGGTACAATTGACAGTTGGGTGGTTAAGAAAACCAATGACTGAATTGGTAGAAATAGCACAACATTGGGATTGGGATAACACAGAACAAAGAAAATGTAGAATGCATGAAATGCTAATGGTTTCTCAAGTGTCTCACTACACAGACGGAACAACCAGAGGAGAAAGCAGTGGCAGAGGAAGCTTCCAAAAAGAGAGGGGGTGCCAAAGATGCTGACCCTCACACCATGAGCAAAGCCCCAGGCCACCTTTCTCTAACCATGAGAATTGTTTCTTATGTGGTGAGCCAGGTCATTGGGTAAGAAACTGCCCAAACAAAGCAGCCACGTACACTGCCAAGGCACCTCCATCAAGCAACCAAAATAGAAGACCCACCAACCCAACAGTATAGCCAGTAGAGCTGTCAGGACAGTGACCAAATTGAAACAGGAGAAATTGTAACCCAAGCTACACTAATTAAATTAGCAAAAACTAAAGAATAACTAATTTAATGATAAATGTGAATTAACGTAATTCTTAGTAGACACAGGAGCTTCTTTTTTTTCCCCATTAAAACCTACAAAATCTTCCCATTTGAAAGTATCTGAAGAAACAGTTAGAGCTGTGGGGTTGGAGGTATTCCCATTTGTCTACCTGTATTTAAGCCTACTACAGTGTCTATAGGTCCTTTCACTGAGAGAATGTGAAGTTTCACTACTTCCCACTCCTTTCTTCTGTCAGATACCACACCCGTGAATCTGCAAACTAAATTGCAACATCTATTGCACACCAGACAGCATCTTTTTAGAGATTAATCAACAAAACAAAATCAACCCATAGGTGAAGAGAAAGTCCATGATAGAGTAGTGTCTAGTGTGCCCTCGCCAGTATGGGCCTCTTGCTCTAATGACATTGGTTTGATTAAAACAGCTGAGCCAGCACACATGTTGCTAAAACAGAATGCCCCCCTGCCAAGGATCTTGCAGTATCCCCTCCCTCAAGAAAAGAGAGAAGGCATTCGTCTCATAATTCTATCTCTGTCAAACCAAGGCATGATAGTGCCATGTAACAATATCTTACAGACCTGTTGCTTATTTTGCCTCCAGATTAGACCCTGTAGAGAGAGGATTTCCACCTTGTCTTAAAGCCGTGGCTGCAGCTGCACTTGCAATTAACAAATCTGCTGATATTGTCCTAGGTTCCCCACTAACAGTCATGATCCCACACGATGCACTGACCTCGATAACCAGGGAGGCACACAGACATGTGACAGGGACCAGAGAGGCAAAATAATGTATTGACACTCACTGCTCCACACATCATGTTAGAAAGATGTTCTATTCTTAACCCTGCTGCTCTTTTGTCGACGGAAGATGATGGCGATCCCCATAACTGACCTTTCAGAAACTCCTTTTTTCAACTCTGATCTAGTTTTCTACACTGATGGCTCTGCTTATAGAGAATATGGAGTGCCACGCACTGGGTATGCAATTTGTGATAATTTTTCAATAATTGATAGTTCCACCCTGCCACCCTCAAGTTCCGCCCAAGTAGCTGAGTTGTTCCACTAATGAGAACCTGTCATCTATCAAAAGGTAAAACTGTCATCATTTACACAGACTCCAAATATGCTTTTGGATGTGTACATGATTTCCTTCATCTATTTGCTGTTGTTAATTGTGAAGCTCACACGAAATCCAAGGACCCTGGCTTAAAAGGCAATGCTCTGGCTGACCATGCAGCCAAGCGGCTGCAAAAATGTATATTCCTGTCCTTGTAAAGCTCTGTCCTTCCCTACCCGCTAACGTTCTTGCTTCTCCTAACAACATGATTCTTTTACAGGAATCTGCTGATGTGAAGGAGCATAAATTATGGCTTTCCCATGGTTGTAAAAATGTAAATAACATTGCCAAGGTGTCCTTGAGCAAGACACCGACCCCTAATACAAACCACATGAAGGCTGGTTTGACAAACAAGTGGTCGTAACGACTCTGAAACTCAGAGCTCACACGTGTCCTTGATGACTCTGAAAGAAAACACCCTGACAGAGTTTAAAAGCCTGCCAACTCCTTGCCAGTTAGTAAGAACTGAAGAAGCCTCCTGGTTGAGAGGTGAAACAGAAACTGAAAGAAGTCCAGTTGCCTACGATACAGCCCCATAGATTTGGCTGTTGTTGTTATCTGATGTTCTGATAATGATTTGTAGCCCAGTATCTTTTCTCTGACGAATATTGCTTATGAGGAAAAAAAAGGCATCACTCTGGAACACCACTGTATAAACACGGACTTAGTATCAACAGATACCCAATATTGAATGACTCTGCCAGTCAAGTTGCTGTTCCTGAACTTTAGCATCGAATAATGGGATTTTTAGCAGAATATTATGATGTCACAGTGCATGTAACCTCTGACCATTTGGATATCAAATGTCATAAATTCATAATTTTATCCTAAGGGACATTTGTGTAAGATTTTAATCGTTATTATTACGGATGTAACAATACTTAAAACGAATGGTACGATATAATCACAATATATCGTTCTGTCTGTGTAGGCTAACAGTTTGAGTCAAGCATTGCCAAAGAAACCAACAAAGCCAACCAATCAGAGACGCAGTAGGGCGGGTCTTATGAGAACAAGTCTGTCTTCTTGAGCAGTATGATTGCACCCTCTGCTGTTCAAACAGAACAATACCATGACAAAGAGAAATAATAGAATGCATTCATACTGATTGTCTTGTTAGATCCATGAACTTTTCGAGCAAAACACCCACATGGTAGGTTGGTAGATATCATCACAGTCCCACGATGGTATCATAGCATTTTTGTATTGAGATATTGCAAAATTAGGTGTATCGGTGCATCCCTAGAAATTAAAAAATGTGCTTGAGGTCACAGTGACCTTGACCCCGGACCCTTGGGCACCAAATTCTATACAGTTTGTGAGTTTGTGATGGAAATTTTGTACCCCATGCGGGGACATGTGAATTGAAGTCTTACATAGCTATGGTCAAAGTAACTGTCTGAAGTATGACCTGTGACCTTGATTTATGACCTGTTTTATGACTTCTTTTCCTACTTACATAAAGTATTGATTGACCACTGAATGCTTTCCTCAACAATTTATCTCATTAAATACAGGAAATTGGCGCATAAATTAGCAGCTGTAAGAGTTTTAGTCACACACACACAAATAAGGTGTTTCTAAATAGGGATTATGGCCAATGAGGCAAAGTTTATTGCCTACAGCAACCTTTCCCAAACTTAAGAATGAAATAGCCCAATTTGGAAACTGGAAAATCTTTTAGGGTCCACAAATTAAACTTTAAACTTAATAGCAAAATTGAAAATTAAACCCACCTGCAGTACCTTCACAGACCACCTAGGGGCCGTGGCTCACACCGGGAATAAAAGTCTACAGTTTTCAAGACAAATCACAAAAATGTTCACTTCTGCACTTCTGCTATTTTCTCTACTGTACCGAGAATGTATGGAACAATAATCCTGAAACTAAGGTACAGAAGCATGGTTTCTGTGTTCCTACCTTTAGTTGATTTGGTTGTATGATACCTGGAGGTGCAGGTGAGAAATGGCAGAAGGAAAACTACACTAAACACCTCAGTGAGAAGCTTTTTGTCACTGAAAGACATGCAAAGAAATCACTTTGAATATTTACACTTTATATTCCCAGACAACATGGCCTCAGTTCAGTTTTAATATCCAGAGAAGAAGAGTGTAATAATGAGAGAGCGGGAGACAGAGGAAGACAAGTAAATCAGCTGAAACCTGGGGATCTGAGAGGAAATAAATTCTGGAAATATGTTGTGAATGGCTGCCATCACAGCTTCATAGTGTGCTTATCATCAGCTTATAACTTCTTCACCATGAACACACACTGTAGTTTATTTTGACTCAATCCCAAATCTGGCACAAATACTAGTATTGTGATGAGTATTTGTTTTCATAGCATTGCAAAGTTTAGCACAAGCAGTCCTCCACCTTTCTTTTTCTGACTGTCAAAGTGGCTTTGTCAAGAGCAAATACAAAACAAAAGAATAACTCTGTCCACATTTTATAGCACATTTTATTATACACATTCTTTCTCAAACAGGTAGGGGTGTGGTTAATAGTCATAAATAATTATTACCATCGCAATCAGACTGCTGATCTAGCAAATTCAATAGCATGGATTAGCAAAAGCAAGATTAGCTGGGAGTTTATTTCTGGTCACCTGGACTGTAAGTTTACTACCACTAGACAACCTCACTCTTCTGTCTGCCACTATCACCACCACCTGTCTGCTGTGAGCTCTCTCTCTCTAGACCTCTGACACAACCCGCACTGCCCTATTCCTTAAAGGAGCCACACTACACTAGAAAGCTTGGAGGATTACGTATGACTCCCAGGGTCAACTACATCGTTATTCCATTTTGGATCCAGCTAAACTTTTGTAAGTGTGAGCACAAACAACATATTTGTCAAAATTCTTTTGTTGAACTCATCATCATTGATGAGTGACTGCATAAGTATTCACCACTTTAAAGTGACTGACATAATTCACATAGGACCAGCCAATTGGTGCTTGTAGTCTGACAATTAGTGAAATGGAGATCACCTGAGTGCAGTGAATGTGTCTCAAGTAGGGGTGGAACGGTTCACAAAATCCACGGTTCGGTTCATATCATGGTTTTGGGGTCACGGTTTTTGGTTCGGTTTGGTTGTTTTTTTTGTTCTATTTTTTTTACACTCTAAAAAATGAATCAGATCTTTAGCCTAATAATTAGATTTTTTTTAAAAATCAGACATAAGGACATGTCATGCAATCATGCAAAAACTGAAATAATGGGGCAGCTTGATAAGGGATTAAGCACATCATTGTAACAATCTTAAATTAAAGTGAAGTGAGATTTTGAAACAGCAAGAGGAAAGATATTGCTGCATTTACACGTTTATATATTTATTTGGCAAAAAGATTAACAATTGTTTGCCTTCTTCTGCAATGAAAATGCACTAAATCACTAAAATACACTGAACTGACTATTAATTAATTAACTATCTCTGACAAACATTGTATCCTATAAAGTAAAAAGAGGAACTCTTGAATTAGTGCAAACAAAATACTTTAACTTTCCTATTTTTATGGCCACATTACAGGAAAGGGCATCAACATCAACACGTACCTCATGACGTAATGTTGATGTGAAGTTGTGATAGGCTACATGAACTGCGTATTGTGTTTTATTTTGAAAGGGGGCGGAAGTGTATTACATTGACTCTGTGTCGGATTTCCTGTCTGGTGCAATCTGCTCTGTTGAGCTTCACGCGGTTTAGCAACGGCTCCGTCAAAAACTAGAAGTGCTACAGACTGACAGCGCTGCAGAGCGGAGAGCCGCTGCTGAGACGTTACGTGGCGCCCGGTGGGGATGGTCTCATTGATTAGAGTGGCAGCGATCAGCTCCGGTGATCGCGGCGCTGCCGTTACATCCCCGGTGGAAATTACGCACGTTGCGCGTCATAAACCGAACGGTGCACACGCCCCCCGAACTGTGACAAGCGCACCGAACGGGACGGATTTTTTGGATGAACCGTTCCACCCCTAGTCTCAAGTGATTGTAGTATAAAGACACCTGTGTCCGGAAGGTCCTGTCACTCAATCAGTATTCCTAGCTACAGCTAGACCATGAAGACAAAAGAACACTCCAAGCAACTCCATGGAAAGGTAATGGAAAATATAAGTCAGGGGATGGATACGGTTGAGTCCACAAGTATGCAGTTACCAATAGTTCCCCCACACAATGTAACAAAGACGTGCATCAGAATGGATTTACAAATGGTTGTACGCAATGCCGACTGAAAAATATGTAGTTGTATGCTGTACACCTGCAACATACTGCCTTTGAGCTGGGTTTAAACATATACTTCAGACAGTGCGTTTCACTTAAAGGATTATGCAAGGACAAAGAGTAACTTAATGTTACACATCTTTAATTTGTTTAACTTAGTAAGTTAAATATCAGCCGAAGAAGTTACTTTAACATAGCGTTAGACTACATACATCCGCTTCCTGTGGAGTCAACCAGCCGAAATACGGACACCACCACTCTGCCATTGCTTAGCACATTGTGGCCAAACAGGGTATAATGTCCTGTTCTCAGGATTTTACTGACATCATTAGCATTCAAGCACTTTGCTGCCACCTAGTGTCTACAGTTATCAAGTGCAGCCCTATGGTAACGTGTGGCAAGCACGTCCTATGAAAGGAGAGCCATCTGTAGTCTGTCAACAACACAACCCTGAAAAAACTGTACAGACTACAATATCAACACATCTTCCCCCTCAGGAACCTTTTGAAGCTCTGCAAATCTTGTGCCAAAGTGTGATGGATATGATAATATTCTAGTCTCCTCCTAGTGACAAACTGTGCCAATTAATGATTATCAGGGATAATTATTAATTATGATGAATAATAAGATCTTATTTACATTGGATCACCTCGGGAGCACCACTTTTGGAGAAGAATCATTTACATTTTGGGCATTTATCAGACGCTTTTGTCCAAAGCGACTTACAGTAATTTATACATACACCGATGGTGGTGGCTGCCATGCAAGTTGCTGTCCAGCACATCAGGAGCAGTTTTGGGATTGTATTTTGCCCAAGGACACTTCGACATGCAGACAAGGGGAATCAAACCAGCGACCTTCCGATAACAAGACGCTGGCTCTACCCCTGAGCCACAGCCGCCCAAATCAAATGCAGATCTGTGCATGCTCCTGTTAATGATGGTCAGTATGTGTGAAATGTTCAGAGATGTGATCCGGGAGCTCGAGGACAGTGAGCCTGTGTGTCGCCGACTTCCACTGGATATCTAGCAGGCTAAATATATGGCTGAGTCACCGACAGAACAAGGAGCCAGGACCAAGCGAAACCCAATGAGGGCAGACCTTCCGCTCTTCTCTACCTCTCTCCTCTGCTGTCATCTGCAGTAGCTCTCTAAACCCAGTCTAATCATGCATCTGTTTAATGGAGTGGCCTGAATAATAGCCTATAGCAGGGGTCTAAAACTCAAATTAGCTTGAGCCACTGCTGGTATTATCATGTCGTAGGGCGGCCACTTCAACGTGTCTGAAAATTTGTTTTTTTATTTCCATGAATAACATGATAATCCAAAAATGCAAACAGCAGTTTGTATACATCCTTTTATGATCAAATCTTTGCAAATATTTTTTCCCCCACTCTTAAATAACTTATTAAAACCTTGCACTGAACTAAAAAATTACATTGGACTATATTTCTTGCCAGACACCTGGCTGCACATTAGTTTAAACAATGTAAATCTTTTTTCGTTATAAATAACTTATTTAAACCTTGCACTAGGCTTGCTGCGGTAGTTGGTATTCCTGGTGTTGCACGGCATGGTCAGGCTGACACCCATGACAGTGGTTGTCCACTGCCCCCACATTGGTTTTACTTAAAAAAACAAAAAAAAACAATAGTCCGACGATGGTCACTATAAAAACAAACCATCTACTTCCTGCAGCAGTGGATCAAGCAGCATAGTTGCAGCACAGAGTAACAGGAGTCACTTTCTACTTCCACATGACAGTGTCACTCACATGTGCTTTAAGACTATTGTCAATTTGTGTGCAAAACACCAACAAAGTTTGCAAAAAAATTAAAACACCTCATGCACCATGTACCAGATCTCCCAAGATCTACAAGATCTCCCTTCCTGAGGAAACAACAAACAATGCAGACCCTGGAGTTGCAGGAAATTTCACAGGACAACCACAGCCATCAAATAAGAGCCTGTGCGGAACAGAGAAACCAACAGAACTTCCAGTTTACCAAGAGGGGGGCACTTTATGCACAGCCCTCCATTGGCATAAATGGTAGTCAACAATAGCCCAAATCCGAAGGACTATTTTGTGGGATGACTCATATCACACAGTACAAGAGAAAGACTTCCACTGATGGCTCTGTCTATTACTTCATATGACACTTGTTACACGCTATACTTTAACCATACCATTTGTGCCCGCCCAAATCAATCACAGTTATACTGTGATCAACCTTACTGTATGCCAACTGTTATTCCTGCCACACACCACACCCTGTCACCCTCACCATGGTCCCAACGACATTAAAATTGTGTGCTGAAGGTAAAGGAAACATTCATCTAGGGACATCTACATGTGACTCGACATATACTTCATCAGAAGAAAAAGTTGACAACTTAAAAAAAATTGTGCCTCCAAGACAAGACTCATCAATTCTATTGATGACTTTGCTCCCTTCATCAGTAACCCCATTCACACTGGTGTTTGGGTGCGGCTTCTGTGCGCCAATTCTCCGCATCCGTCCCAGTGTGAATCTCTCCGATGCGGCGAGGGGTGAAATTTCGCTCCGGCGCTGATCCACCTCTGGAGGTAGTATCAGGGCCGCATTATTGGCGAGCCGAACCAGTGTGAACGGATAAGCCGGCGGCGCGTATCGAGGGCGTGTCGATCGGACGGTCGGTTAACTACACAGGTCCTTCACTCAACTTAATACAGAGAAATGTCCCACAAAGCAACGTTACAGGACCAAACAACAGTAACGTAGTAACTGTAACTGTCTCTGGCAACTTATATGAGGAAAAAAATCCCGCACATATGAGCGGAGAAGCCTCTGTCCTCCTGTCTGTCCTCCCGTCTGTCTGACCGACACATTTCTGCCCAAAAAACAGCGTCTGTCGACGGCAAAAAACTTAAGCTCACGGAGTGTTTGTGATGAAAATAAATCACCGCGACGGTCAGCCCTCCAGACCGAGACTTCAGTGAACTTTCCCCCGGAGGACAGCCTCCGTCCCCGCGAGTCAGACAGCGTCCAGTTTACTGATGGTGATGTAGGCTAATTATGTAATTTAGCGCGAAAAACGTAACTTTGTCACTTTCCAGGATGTTTGGTGGGTCAGGATCTCAATCACTACACATTATAACAGCATCCATATGATTATAAACTATCCGCGGGTTTAGATTGACAGGGGGGACACCGGGGAAACACCTTGAAAACACACCGACGTCATCATCATGACGTGTACCGTCACGCCTCTTTAGGAGCCGCAGCGCCGGCTTTCTGTGTGAATTCACGTCGGTTCGTCTTTAATGCAGAGCTGCTTCCTCTGTGTGAATCGCTATCGGCGGAGAATTGCCGAACTGCCGCTGCGGAGATAATGCGGCTTCTCCTGTGTGAAAGGGGTTAGTCATTGCTCTATACTGCCACCATAGGGTGTATACTGGATTTGTGGCATAAAGGCTTGTGAATATTTACCAATACAAATGGTCTGGGGTATGTGGTCTGGGTCATGTGATACCAGCCATGAAAGTCCTCACTGCCCCACCAGAGGCGCACACTGTCAAAAGAGACTTATTCACACACATACAAATACCATGGACAAGATTTTTCAGTGCCCTCATTCCAAGTTATGGAATCATGGCAGCCTTGGATCAAATAAGAGACCTTTAACATGGGGATGAAGATCTTGCAAACTCTACCGCAATGGTACCGCTCTGTCTTTTGTTTCTTTTATTTACATTACAGCTGACCAAACAGATGCTTCTCCCTGCCTTTGTTTCTATTTGTAATTACATTCCAACTGATCACTGCCTTCCTTTGTTTAGTATCTACTGTATGATCACTACTGTATATATATATATATCTTACAGGCATAGACGCACTTTGTGTCAGTCAAGCTCACCAGTGTGCTAGCAAACATATTCAATAAACTCCTATTACCACAGTAAACCAGACTGGACCTTGATGATTTCCTTCAACACAGGTTAGTAATCAGATGTGGTTACTGGCCATTTATTCTGTTAAAAACCTGAAACTAGCAACTTTTGCTCATGGTTTTAAAAGAAAACAACATTCAAGATGTCCAATTTCACACCAGACAATATTACAGATTCCTTCATGTAACACATTAAATACAAGCTAAGAAGATTTCAGTGTCCCTTCCAAAAGATGTCACCCATTCTTATGCTATTAATATAAATACTGATAAAATCCTAGCTTCTGCAAAGTTTGTTCTTCTGCATCTACCATTGTTGTGGTAAAATCATGTCACTCGACAGGGACAACAACAAGGATTTGGAGACTTACGGGACTCAATTGGAGCCTCTGGAAGAAGATAAAGCTAATTCTAAAAAGCTCTATAATTAATCTGCCCTTCGATACTTTACAGCTGCTTAGTTTGGCGAGAAATGATCCACAACATTTGCAATAAGCACTTCAGGATGCTAAGCTAACTAGTTGTTAGCCTAGCCCCTGGTTTGTCACCCAGACTTCATTCAATTTGGTGTTTTATACTGTCATGCTTACCAGCTGAACAAACGTACTCTGTGGATTCTCAGTTGGGATCATACATGAAGAAGAAAGTATATTTTACAATTAATGGTTCAAATGTGTGCTGAACAATGATCTGTACAGATCAACTATGTTCTGTTGCACAACTGCCACTAATGGTAGACAGCAGGGCTTCTCAAACATTCTTGCAGCGTGAATCCCATTACACATTATTACACTCTTACCTGGACAGAAGCCCTGGAAATCCTTAAAAAGACCTCTAGAGCATCCAGACTTTCAATCTTACTGACCTCTAGAACCTCTTCCAAGACCCCAGATACTCAAAAAGTAGTCCCGGTTCATTCTTAGGAACCCCTGGAGCCCAATTCATCACCTCCAAACCTCCCCAAGGGTCCTCGGACGTCCCTGGATCTAACTATAAAACCACTGGTATGAAAGGGGATTGGTACATCTTCCCTTCCACATAAAAATAACTAAGACATATAATTTTGTGGTCCATTGTCTGTTACTGTTGCTCTCTTATCCTCTCTTTAACATTTTCAATCAGACAAAACCCCACGGAAGAAAAGGCACAGCTTAGCAGTGCAGATTTCTGTCATACATTTACCTGGGAGTTGACTGTCTGGCCCATGGGAATGCGGGAACACTCCAGTGCATACTGTTTCACACAGAAGTAACATCCCTGGAAGGAGAAGGCACATGGAGAACACATAGTTATCTATAAAATACTATAAATGTATGGCTGACCAGTTAGTAACCATCCATGGCCAGAATGATACATTGAATTTGTGAAGTGGAATAAGTTACTTTACTGTTCATCAAAGTAGCTGCTGGCTTGAGAGAGGCTTTGTTTTTTTACCTTTTTAAACAGCCTTTAATGGAAATTTAGTCCATCACTGTCCATCCACACAAGGTTTATTTTCCTCTGAACATGCAGTAGCAAACAGAGTAGCCACCACAACATTTACTTGTTTGGTTCAAGGTGAAACATTTCAGCAACTTTTGATGGATTGCAATGACATTTGGCTGAGACATTTATTTTCCCCTCAGGATGAATTGTAATAACTTTGGTGATCCTCTGACTTCCCAATACATTGGTTTGGAACCAAATACCTGCAAAACTAATGGCATTCCCATCAGTCTCAGCTATATTTTGTGTGTACTGTCACATAGCAAATATTAGCATGCTAACACCCCAAACTAAACATGAGCATGTTCAGCATCATTGTAATTTTCAGACTGTTTACATTAGCATTTGGCTCAAAGCAGCACTGTTGCTATGTACAGCCTCACAGAAGTTCCAGCATGGCGGTTTAAACTATGCCCAACATTGTATCTCTTTAAACATTAAGTTAGTTACTGTCCCATTGTGAACGTCTGTCAAAGTTGATTTATGATACGCTGACACCAGTTGCTATCTGGAGGAAGTGAAAATCCACAGTGAGCTCCAAAAATATTGTTGCCATTACATTTACACTTACATGAATGTGCTAAAACATTAAACCTCTGAGCCCTCAATTATTATTTCCTATTTTTGGTTTGCCTGGTCTTTTTGTGTAATAATGCTTGTATAACATAACCCTGTGATGGACAGTCAAGTTACATCATCAATCTTTTTTTTAAAGCTTGAAATAGAATTTCACTGAAATGTATTCAGATCACCAAAAGAACTAAAATGAACAGGGTTTTTTGGCTTTTGAATTTTTTTTCTCAGAAGCCTGAGAAATCAACGGGAAATAATTTTTTTTTACAAAAGTTGGAGCACACATTGATGGCTTGACTTTTCCAAACTTCATTCTAAATAATAATATAATAATTATAGTTGAAACATCACCTCAAACATCAGGCTGTGCTGTGGGCGCTGGGACATACTTATATTCTCTATGATATTCTATCTTTCTCTCCCAAAGCACTATGGGATATCAAATATGTCTGGTAAGCATCCAGCTGGTGGTATTTCATAATCTAAAAGTGGATAAAATATTTACAGAAGATACTCGATATTGAGTCCATCATTATGTATTTATTGTATAAAGACCCCCAAAAGACACCCTAGTTCCAGGCTATTTTTTTTCAGCTTCTGTGAGAGCTACAATTGCACGGGAGACCTCGTTAAAACCACATAGCTGCTAGTATCTGTGCTAACAGGTATCCGTTTTGTGCCAACTTCAGGGAGAAAAAAATAGTAAAAAGCTACGATTTACAATTTAAAAGTTCCAAAATCATTCCTAAATGATGCCAATTATAGTTGTATATGACTATGCAAGTTTCAGAGGGTTTAAAACAGACCAAAAACTTAAAGTTGTAGTCTGTAACTATTTTTTTTGTCATATTTGCTAAAATTGTCATTATGATCTGACAGTAGAATAAATTACAGATCAGCTGTGTAAAAATCCACTGTCTGTGGGTCCACCCAGTGGCCGTAATTTGATTTGCAAGAATCCACCGCTCCCGAATCAACACAACCAATCAGAGCCAAGGGGAGTGTCTGAGAAGTGTCAATCATGCTCATACATACGCTGCTGGCAGCCCCCCTCCTTCGCGCAGTGTGTACTGAGCAGAGCCCCTCCCCCGCACAGCGCCTGCTCTCAGCTGGTCAGATAGGTTCAAGCTCAAGCTGTGAACAATGGTGGAGAGGCAACAGCGCATACTCGTAATACTCGCAATAGCGCATATCTCCGTACAATGTTGCAGTCGAGCTACGTAGCTTGTTGGTAAATCAGGCTTGTTAGCTTGTACAGTGCTGCTTGAACATTTGTGAACCCTCTAGACACAATCACTGTTCTTTATTTAGCATGTGCAAAAGTATGTGAACCCTTTTAGTTAGTAGCTTGTGGCACCTCCTTTTGCAGCCATTACTTCAACCAAACATCTTCTGTAACCACTAACCAGTCTCTTGCATCTGCTTATGGGGATTTTTGCTCACTCTTCCTTGCAGAACTCAGCCAGTTGAGAGAGGTTGGAAGGACATCTGGCATGTACCAACTTCTTCAGGTCTCGCCACAACATTTCAATTGGATTAAGATCCGGACTTTGACTGGGCCAATCCAGAGTACGAATCCTCTTCCTCTGAAGCCATTCCTTTGTAGTTTTGCTGGAATGCTTCGGGTCATTGTCTTGTTGCATAATCCATTTTTGTCCCAGCTTCAACCCCCTGACCTTGTTGAAAGGCCTGAGAATTCATGGTTCCCTGGATAATATGGAGTCGTCCAGGTCTAGAAGCAGAAAAGCAGCCTCTGACCCTCACATTGGAGGAGGTTCTTTTCTTGATATGCAGTGTTGGCTTTTCTCCAAATATGGTGGTCTTGATTGTGACCAATTAATTCTATTTTGGACTCATCTGTCCAGAGAATGGACTTCCAGAAGGCCCCTGGTTTGTCCAAGTGCTCTCTGGCAACATTGAAACGGGCAGCTTTGTTCTTTTTTGGTTCCTTCTAGCAACCCTCCCATGAATGTCATGGCTATTCAATTTTCGTCTTACTGTAGATGCATGCACATTTGTCCCAGATGAACCAGAGAGGTCTGCAACTCTCTAGAGGTGATGTGTGGGATGGCCTTTACCTGATTCATTATTTTTCTGGTGTTTCTGGGTGATACTTTTGATGGGCGTCCACTTCTAGGCAGAGTTGCTGTCATGTTGAAGGCCCTCCATTTGTAAATGATTTGTCTACCAGTGGATGGATGGAGCTGGAATCTTTTGGAGATGGTCTTATAGCCCTCCCTAGACTGATGGGCTGTCACTACCCTCTTCCTCATGTCCTCAGATATCTCCTTTCCTCTCTGCATTGTTGATCCGTATGGAACTACAGTGGTTTGGTTGGTTTCCTCTCTTTTAATTAGTGTTGGCCAAACCCTTTCCCAAGGATGTCTCATTTCATTGGTCTGCTTAAATGATGAATTAAGCACCCAAATGTGCTTCACCTGAGTCTGTTACCTGCTTGACTTTACCAAAGCAGCTGGGGGTTCACTTACTTTTGTACATACACTAATTCCATGTTTCATGTCGTTTTTGGGCTACTTGAACAAGTCCCACTAAACAAGGATATGTAATTGATAAACATAAATCTGACATTTCATATATAAAAACTAGTGATGATAAAATAAGAAAATCACGGTAAAACAACAGAAATATCTAAACTGCTCAAGGGGTTCACATACTTTCAAGCAGCACTATATAATAACTCCGGTGTTTAGTTTTGTCTTTATGGCTACTGGTTTGCAAAAGTGTCTTTCAGGTGACCGGGCAGTTCTAACGTTAGTTTGTGTTCAGGACGCTCTGAAGTGGTTGAATTGGTTTAGAGAAATAACGTTACTCATGCTTCAGAAAGGCAGCGTGGCGTTGCACCGGGTAATGAGGTTAAATGAGGTTGCAACAGAAATGATACTCTTTGGCCCCTCCCATAATACCACCACTGCTGCATAGAACCTCAGTCACCTTTCCATATACATCAGACCACATACCTTGGGCATTATATTTGATTTAGATCCAAGTTTTAACAGGCAGGTCAATTCTGTTGTCAGGCATTTCCTCGCACCCTCTGATCAAGAAAGAGTAATCAATGCACTAATAGAATCAAGGCTGTAACTTCCTCTATATACACATCTCTCAGGCTACCATCTCCCATTTACAACTTGTTTTTGCAACCGTTTGTTAACAAAGTCCAAGAACATACTTCTTGGAACACATTGTTCACAAATCTCTCCGCGGTCTCGTCCCTACATATATCTCAGAACTTCTCACCCCATACAGCACTGCCAGGCCCGTTAGTTCTTCCCACAGTGGCATGCTGGCCCTGTTCCCCAGCTCTGGAATAATAATAGACAGGCTGAGTCTGCTGATGCTTTAAAGATGCATCCCAAGACCCACTTTTATTCTCTGGCTTTTAATTGTATTGAATATGTTATTATATATTTTGTTAGATTCATTGGGTTTTATGTTATGATTAAATTGTTTTGTTTAATCTTGCTGTATTTCCTTAACATTTGTGAAGAACCTACTGGTTTTATGTTTGCCTGCTTCAGTTTTTGTTTTTATGCCTGTATGTATACACATGTCTGTTACTGTCAATCACTTTGGTGCAAAACCTGTTTCTTTTTACGGTGCTATATAAATAAAAGACAAATGAAACTTGAAAGTTATAGTGAGTAGCATAGCAATCCTCATCTCACCTGAAAAGCCAGCTCCATCAATACGATCCCGCCTGGCAGTGCCCTCTGGAGGTGATATGCAGTGGTGCCAGATGCTGTAGTCTGCAATGTGTATTTGCAAAGAAAAAAAACAGTTTACAGTTTATACTAATTAGCATAGATCCAAAATGGCCGACCAACATGGGCCAGGAGGCTTTTTTGTAGAGCGCATGGATTTGGACTTGTGTGTTCAAGGGCAGAACACTGACCTTAGGGCTGTCCTCACTCTTCTGCTTTACATAAGAAAAAGACATCCTCCCTTCTGATGACATAGAGCTCAGCATAGCAGCACGAGCCCGGGCAATGCTGTAGGAGATGGGGGGTAGGGGGTAGGGTGAAGGACCAGGGTGAGTAGGGTCTGCTTAAATGAAAGAAGTCTGAGCCCAATAGCTGTTGGTCAACAAACAGCATGTGGCCAACAAAGAAGTCATAATTCAGAAACAGCAAAATGGCCTGAGCCTAGAAAGTGACAGGCAGGCAGGACGGGCATCTGCCCTGCATCTGCTCTGGTTAGATCAGCCATGGGGCAGCTGTGATGGGAGGTCAGAGGTCACATGAGAATCGAAACACATGATGACAGAAACTGAGTGATACAAGTTTCACAGAAAATTGAGCAGATGCATACAAAGAAAGACTTTAATGCTGTGTGACTGTCACCATCCAATTACTAATGGAAAGGGCAGGCAGTTCATCTGTTGCCAAAACAAAAGCAAAAACTTTGTCTGTTGTTTGAAAAACTGGATTGGATAAGAAATAATGTAAAAATAATGAGAAACTGTCTGCTGCCATTAAGACTTGATGTGCAGGATGTGATTTGCTTCAAGCATATTGTAAGATAGTTCCAAATGCATTGGAGCCTTATTTGATCAAGGAGAAAGCCTAAAAAAATCATGGAAACATATTCCAAACAGAAAAAGCCCACTGACAGAAGAAGCAATGGTCATCAGTAAACAACAACAACAACTACTAAAGGTAAAAATTCAACCATTCTTGCAGATACAGACCTGCGAGCTGGAGACTGAGGCCGGACCTGCACCAGAATGAAACCCATGCTCTGCAGATACTGAACGTACTGCTGGAGGAAGGTGCTGGAAATCTCCAGCAGCCAGGGTTCTTCCTTCAGTCTGCTGGGCAGCATGTCAGCTGAGTCAGTGCTGTAGCTTCGGTCCCGGCCTGATGCGGTGGAGTCACTGGAGCGATGCCGTTTCTGGTGCACATGTATTTAACAATTTCAAACATTTACAGAACAGCGAGCAT
Source organism: Lagodon rhomboides (assembly GCA_039737535.1). Taxonomy (NCBI): domain Eukaryota; kingdom Metazoa; phylum Chordata; class Actinopteri; order Spariformes; family Sparidae; genus Lagodon; species Lagodon rhomboides. The sequence continues at coordinate 33,653,056 of CM077789.1, forward strand.
CACTTGTACCTGTGCATATATTAAGCAAACAGAATATATTTCAAACAGTGACTAAAAGACACTGGAGTGGACATTAGGATGGTTAGCAGCTGTCCCAAGTGAAGGAGTCAGTTTGATAGTAGTGATGTGGATGTTGTCCTGTTGAATTTGGAGCTGATAATTTGGAGCCACCACGACATATATGCAGATAAGCAGCAGAAAATGGACAAATTTATTAGAATTACTTTTTTTGGCCAGAGAAGACGTTTGAAAGAGGAGTAAAAGATCCATCAATGTCAAACTGGAACGACCGTCTTTGAACAGAGGAGGTGGCCTACGACATGACTTATCACCCACCTAAAGTACAGTACTGAGTTCCCTCCCCAGACAGCTTAACAACCATTCACACCTGGGCTCACCTAGCCTTAACAACCCACATGAAGGCTGGTGGGTCAACTACCCACAAGTGAACTCAAAGCTCACCTGTGTCATTAGCTCTGTAAGGACACTCCCACACAGAATATAAACCAACTGCAACTCCCCCCCAGTCAGTTAGAACTGAAGAAGTCTCTTGGATGAGAGGTGAAACATCTTCAAGAAACTGAAACATGTCCAGCTGTCTACAATACAGCACTTAGAATTACCATGACCTGGATGACTGAGAACCTTCATCAAAAAAAGTCAGTGGGGCTACCAGCCGCTGTCGCTTCATGGGCCGCTGTTGCTATACCTGTTAGCCATTAAAACGACAATAAATGATGTAACCCAAAATAGCAAAGGGTGCTGCAACAGAGAAGAGGCTAAATGAACAACTTTTCAATCTTTCTAATATAATTTCTCTTGCTACTGAATATTGATATGTTAATGAAGACAATACCTCCTTTTCTTCTAACTTTCCTTGGAATCAGACAGCAAACATACCTTCACTGGAGGAAGGACGACCTGTTCCTCTTGAATCTGTTTGCGGAAGATGGGGTCAAAGAGAAGAGGGGTGGCACAGTAGTGGACCAGCCTGGACGACTGCTTCAGTGTCTCCAGATCTGTCCCCTGTTGACACATCGATGGTTGTAATCACTTAAAACAGTGACACTGGAGGTGGCAAACTGTGAGAAGAGGGTTTATTGTGATACACAAGACTATTACAATTTTGCATTCAAGCAAAAAGTCTATGGGGCTCCACAGAAGGTAAGCAAGTGCCCCGTCTCCCCCTCGTGTCAAAAGAGGTGTCAATGTTTACCAACTGATGGATGAGAGGATGAAGCGTAACTATCCTTCTGCTCACAGGAAGAGGAAAAAAAGAACATGAGAGTGAATTGAGGGAACAGCAGTCAGGTAAACTCGAGTATTTCCCCTCTCCAAGTGTGATACGAGAAATGAACAGTAATATGAAGTTAATGTGTGCTAGCTTGCAGTGGTTGGGGTTAGGGTTGCCAGTGCATCTCTCTGAAGTCTGTCTGTCTTGCTAACATTAGCTGGGCTGGGCAGTGTATCTCTTCTCAGTGTGTGGCTTGCTCTCTGTGTTCTGTGATTTTGTGCCTGAAGTGAGAGTAAAATACGACTATTTATTGCTTCTGATAAACACCAACGGGCAGCAGTGTTTATAAACTGCAGCTCAAAAAGATAAGATAAAAAAGATAAGAAAACAAAACTCTAAATTTCCAGCAGCAAACTCAATGGAGTCCAGACAATATATAGGCGTGAGGACACTCCTCTTTGGCACATAGTATTAAAAGAAGAAAATGATTATGTAGTCTCTTAGTCAAGGTTTAGACAGGAGTGGAAAGACATTTACATCATTCACTTCAGTAAAAATAGGTCTATGTACTAAAAGCAAATATGTTGTTAAAGTACCAAAGGTAAACCAACAGTAGAGTAACACGGTCCCCGTCTGCATTTTACTGTTATATGTCATGTTTCTGGATTAATAGTACTGCTGCATTCATTTGTGTGCTACATTTGCAGCAAGGTTGGAAAATGGAAAGGTGCCTAATGGAGTGGAGTAAAAAATACAGCATTAGCCTCTGAGATGCAGTAGACTAGATGTAGGTTATACAGTTGGATACAATGGGAATACTCAATCAGAGTTCTTCAAATTTGTACTTAGGTATAGTGCTTGATGTAAATGTGGTTAGATACAATCCACCACTGGTTACAATGTATTATTTTTGTTAATGTTAATATTCACTGACCTTAAGATTCTATAAAATATTTTATTTAATAAATATTGCTTGTTAATACCTCATTATCTTCTGGATGGGTCTAGTTAATGCATTCTACTTTCTAGTTTGGATGCATCAGATGGAGCATACAGATTTAAAGGAGGGAGGATTGTAAAAGGTACACGGTAAGTTTAATGTAATTTAGTAATCATGGGTTTACAAAACAAAATAAAGTTTGAGCCATTTTGAGTCCTGCTACATCTTTTTTAGACGACTGAGTCTTTAAAAGCATTTCATTAATTTAACCACACTGTTTTATTTTCAACATGTCTTACTTGTTTATTATTATTACTGCTATTGTTTTTTATTTTATATTATCATTGGATATTTCCATGTAATTTCTGTATTACTTAAAATGCCTGATTGCCTAAGTCCTGAAATGTTTTAATCCTGGTTCAACCATGTAAAGCACTTTGTAACTTTGTTTTTGAAAAGTGCTTTATAAAGAAAGTTCACACCTGTCCACACACAGTTTTAACTGATGGTTTGACCCTCTTTATCAACTGAATGGATGGAGGCAGAAGAAGCAGAGAAATATAATCTGGCAGACCAAAGTGGGGAGGTGGGAAGGCTTTGTGACTGCCAGGAATATTTGTCTACACATGGTCACAAGTTCAGGCAGGAGGTCCACTTATTAGAAATTTGCTTAGGGAGGTCAGGGCTTCATATTGTAGCTCATCGTAGTCACAGCCAACAGTGTTCACAGGAAGCTGTTAGGTGTGCTTTGGTGTGTGTTCTGCTGTGTCCCCCTCTATCTGTTTGTTGTCTCATAGCACCCTCCTCCATCTCTACCTGAGCACACCTGAAGGTAATCGGTGGAGTGGGAGAGGTGATAAAATGGCAGAGTGCAGGAGGAGGAAGATCACACACACAGCAGCAGCTCACCTGTGAGGAGGTTTCTCCTCTCCTTTTGTCATTGTCCCAGAAAGGTCTGGGTTAAAACCTCCATGCACTTTGGGTGCTGGGTTTTTCTTTGCTTAGTTTGTTGTTTTCCTGAGATCACCGGTAGCTCAGTTATTTCATCTCTTTTGTTCTAGGTGTAGTTTTCATTCAGGCAGTGTAGAGGGATGTGCAGGAACGACGGCTCACTGCGCAGCTGGTCCCACATCTTCTCATCTTTTGTTCCTTTTGGCCGTGGTCTTCAGCCCTCTTCTGTTTGTTCTTGTTTTTCTTTTTGAGAACAGCTTAAATAAAGCTTATTTAACTGATTATATTGAGTGAGGCGTCGTTAATATGTTGCTCCCTCCAACCCTTTTGAGCTCTGTTTAAATTATCAGATGAACATTATATTTAGTGCAATACTGTAAGTACAGGGGCTTGACATTGAGCTCCAAAACAGACTATAATGCTGTCTGATCACATCCAACAGTTCATTTAGATCATTCAGTGGCATGAAAATCTGCCTCAAACCAAATGTCAATGGTAATCACTTTGGGCCACACTGGACGTAGGTCAGACTGCACACCTCCTCTTGCACATTCTTGAGTCAGAGTGCTCTGTGGGTGTCTCTTGAAAAATCAAATTCGTAAATTTAATTCCACTGTGTAACCTCTCGAGATGTTGGACAGAAAGCTTTTTTAATTAGCTCAAATATCCCCTACTTTGAAACAAGGCAATACTAAATGATTTCCCAGATGAATCAAATGCAAATACAGGTCCTCAAAGCCATAAGCTAGTGAAAGGCACCATTTGCCGAGTTCTGTCAAGTCCAATTAGCTATATTTGATATTACTTTTACAGTGAAGGAATTTAATGTTCAATTCTGATTTACTGGCCAGATCCAATTTGTTATTAGATGGTTAACATTATGTTCTTTAATGTATTCAATACCTAATGCCGTTTTGAACTTGTCACCTTTCTGAACAAAACCCCATGAGCAAAGGTATAATAGCACACCAGGTTTCAATACCTTTGATGCTCTTGCATGAGCACACAATTGTTATTGACTCTGCATTTCATAATCACATATATTGCTGAGAGGATTGAAATGGGCTTGATACACAAAATACATTTACGTGTTTAGCTTTCAAATCAACCTCTTTAAAAGCAGAAGTCTGAACACAACCAGGGATGAGGACTTATTTCCTTATTTACTATCTGATTAAATCTTCACTAAACCTTTAACACACAATATGTCATTTCTGCAGCCAGGGGTCTCTCAATACAAACAAAAGAGACATTTGCTGATTGTTTTGATTGAAATTCGTGATTATTTAAAACTCCTGAATCACCGACAGGATCGGTTAGTATTTCATGTTAATTGATATATCATATTTATTAGAGTGACATTACTGCCATGTGGAAACGTTTAACATAACCATAAAAAACCTCTCTAATCATAAAACCAGATTGTTGGCATGGTGGGAACTCGCCGGTATACTACCTGAATTGTGTGCCTCTTAAATAGCAGGAAAAATACAGTTCTGTTGACTCTAGACCAGGTTTTTGTTGGTCCTGGTGCTGTCCCTTTTAATCAAAATAGCAATGTACCATCAATGCAACACTCTTAAACACTTTCAGACCAACATGCCCAGGGGCACACAGGTGGGAGCAAGTATATTTGCTATTTTTACAAAACGTGGCCCCTGGAGTCACAACCGATTCTGCTCTGAACCCAGACATTTCTACTGACGGGAGAAGAATTTAGTTATTACTTCTTAACTTTTGGGATTAAAGTGGATTTATCTTCACTCCTGTTTATCAGCCTGACTACAACAGCGATTCCCAGAGGTGACTTCCATTGTAAGGTATTTATGTTCTGTAATGTTGACTGCCGACTGGAGCTGGAGGTGAAATGTACTTTACTTCATGAATGTAACATTATAAAGAGGAAAGGGGAAAAAGAAGACAGAGAACTGAAGTTACTTGTTGCTTTGCTGAGTGCTTAGTTAAGTAAGAGCGGAATTCACACAGACACATTCTGGTCCTTGGTCATCCTTGGTGACCAAATTAAATGCACCATTACCTTGACTAAACTTATGGATTTCTCTGGTTTGAACATTGTTGGAAACATTTGGGATAATAATAATATATTATATCTTTAACAAACTTTATAATGCTGACCTCCTCATCTACATCTTTGAGTACTTTTTTTTGCAATGAACAACTATTCCACATAATTTAGCAAACTCCTCATTGCCCCTCTGCTGAGCAGAACACCTGTTGCCATCTTTCCTCATGAAGATGGAAACAACTGTTCAGACTGAGATTACAAATTAGATTTATATCAGCATCAGAACAACAAATCAGAAAACATCATGTCATATATTTAAGTTGAACTGTTCATGCTGCCTGTTCATGCTAACCCTAACACAACACAACACCAAAACAATAACATATTTGGGCTACTTACTGAAATGGGCATGTTGGACTGTGCTGACCTCTGCTGCCACGTCACAAACAGGTTTTCTATCTTCATCTGTTTCTCCAGTTCTGTCAGCACAAATACACAGCCATTACAACTTTTGTCCAGTGTAGAGTTGTATGGGCTCATTTGACAAAAATTATATTATTATTATTATCATCATCATTATTATCATTATCATTACTAGCAGTATCAGTATTAACCTCGTCGCTCAGCGGCTTTGATATCCAAGAGCTGGCCGCCATGTCGGGCCACCACATCCCCCTCCATCAAGGGTCGTATGGTGCAGACATCCCTCAGAGCCTCATCAAAGGGAAGTAGTTCAGAGGGGAAGTGAAGCGGTGCAAGACTCCGACCAGAGGTAACCAGCCTACCCTGCTCTTTACTGGGCAAAGGAGGAACTGTGCTCCGCAGTAATGCATCAGGCTCCATGGAGGGGCTGAGGAATGGGTTGGGATCCTGGAAAAGACAGATGAAAAGTAAGTAAGAAAGGATCAGTGACAAAGATAAGGACAGCAACTGAATGGTTTGACAATAAATGAAAACCAAAAGACAGCAAAGGCAAACTAAATAGGCCCATGTCTAGAGCACAGGTATCATGAGGAGCAAAGAGGATGGGTACCTTTAAAAACATAATGCTGCCTGGTAGAGTGAAAGGGTTACCCAAGTGTTGGGTGGGAATATTTGTATTATAAAAAGAAGATGAGCTCAAATGATCCCACCCTGACTCACTGGCATGACCACTGGCAAAGATCAATACAACTATGGCAGAGGGTTACATTTTTCTGATCACATTGTATATGGTGTACTGCACTCTATATTAGTGTTGATGGTATTATTATTGGATACTTCATGTACCCTGGTGGCTGTTGAGAGGGAACTTTGAGGCGAGTTTGTTCACTGGAGCAGCTCAGGGCCCAGATGTCCAATTATGGCAGAGCTGGCAGCATAATGCCCACAGGCTAGAGGGTCAAACTGTACACTGATACACCCTCTGCTTCTCATCGGGACCATGACAGATGAAGGTCTGCTCAGGCAAATTTTCTGCTGCTTTGACTCTGCCTTCTGTCCGGACTCATTAGCAATGCAGCAATGAAGAGTGGGGCCATTGAAGGGAGAGTAAAAGTTTGGATCTTTCCATTCTTTGGGCTTGTTTTGTAATTGACTGTAGGGGGAAGGCTAAAAGGGCATTTGGTGTCCTTTTTTTGCTGTAAAATGCTGCTCTTATATAGCTCTACTACAGCCTGTTCTACACAACAATGTGGGAACAGAGCTAGGGAAAAATGAGCTGCTGGGATCGTATTATGCTTTCTACCCCCACTCTCTTCCTGTCTTTCTCTGCATTTTGCATGTTATTTCTGTGCTGAAATACTAGCTTGCACAAGGTTTTCTGTGGTAATTCCATTATTTAAAAATGTATTTGGGGGTAAGCAGCACGTCATCACCCAACTGTTCTGCGCTTTGTGCTGCTGCACATACATGAACCAAAATAGCTGGTGCACATGCAGACGAAGAAAGTTGCCCATGACCTAAAACTTGGTCCTCATCATATCAGTTTATACTGTGGTTTGACAGACGCACATTACCAAACAAAATTGAACATGCTTTAAATGAATAATTTTCCTACATTCATTATCATATGTGGGCTGTTGTACTGGAAGTAGACCATTGCAGCACCTTTCAAGACTTTGGGGCACAGTCACTGCTTTCTTAACAACAGGGTTATTGATCCAACTCTGTTGTATTTTAAATGACGAACACTTAATCCTATTTCCAATTTCAACCCCTACCCCTTGTTTTTGAGTGTCCCTTTGGTCCTCAGAACAGAGTTATAAGGGGTAGTGGTTGAAATTTGATAGAAGATATATCAGTAGGCCGATGCTATGAGTAAATGTTGGCCTAACACAGATACATCCGTAGCTGCGTATAGAAAAAGAAGCTTTGGGTAATGTATAATGATTAAATTACCAGTGAAGTTGATTGTTTCATTGCACTGATTTTTGGAGAGTTTATTGTTAAACTGTAAAATATCATGCCTCCGTAACATAGGTATCTTTGTCACAAGTGATTGATAAACCAAACCCAAAATCGCAATACAGTATTACTATGAAGTATTGTAGTGCTGCAGAGATGTCCTGGACTAAAAATGTTGTTCTCTGGATATAAGAAAACATGTTTGTCAGGAACAGACCCCAACAGCACAACATGATCATGATTTTGTATGAGATTAAGATTTCAACCAGTGATCTTGCGGCTCAGTGCATGGAGATAAACTCTGCCCTGCCTTCTTGGCCACTAAGCTGACTTTTTTTCTTTTATGTATGAAGTAAATAAAATAAGTTGAAACATTTCTTTAAGTGCAGAGATTAGGAATTGAATCCCTGCCACAGAGGAGCAGTGAGCAGTAATCTAGCAGTCGTTTTAACAGCAGTAGTAGTGTTTTAGTACCAGTAGCAGTAGTAGTAGCAGTAAAGGTTGTAGTTGCAGCTAGAAGTGGGAGTCGAACAGCCAACCTCAGGGTCATGTGGCTCCAATTCATTCACTATGGCAACATTTTGTTGAAAGCTTAATATTTTAGTGCAATAGGTATAATAAAGGTGAAGTACACTGTTCCTGAAAGAACAAAACATTTTGATATTTGAATGGCTTCTGTAGCTAAAACAATGCAGGAGTTGAAACATACAGAATCAGAATAATAAATAAAATGTGGGAAAAACTTGCATTGGAGTAGTCGGGGCTCAAACTGCCAACCTTGCAAATGAGAACCATTCTGCTCTCCCACACAACATAGACCTCCTATCATATCGTGGTTTTTATCTGTAGGCACCGGTGCTGTACAGTGGAAATAACAGTAGAAGGCACTCCAAAAGTCTGTAAAGTAATTTGATCCCATCCACTGCTGGAGTGACACAAAATATTACAATAAGTAAAGCAAATAATAGATTAAAAATATATATATATATATGGGCTAAAACTACACTTTGAGCTCATGGTGATAAACGACTGAGAGCAGTTTGAAAATTTTTTTTGGTCTCTAAACACTGATGCTCTTTTTTCAGAAAAACAGTAGCTTGCTGGAGGTCATTTTGCAGGGCTCTGACAGTGCTCCTCCTGTTCTTCTTTGTTCAAAGGAGCAGATACCAGTCCTGCTGCTAGGTTGGTGCCCTTCTACAGCCCTGTCAAGCTCTCCATGTATAACGGCCGGTCTCCTGGTATCTCCCCCATGCTCTTGAGACTGAGCTGGGAGACAGCAAACCTTCTTGCGACTGCGCGTATGGATGTGCAGGATGACCTGTGCAACCTGATAGGGCTGCAGGTACTTCCTCATGCTACCAGTAGTGACAAGGACGCTAGTAGAACACTAGAGTAGAATCAGTCAGCAAGGATAAGGAGAGAGCAATTGTCTGTGGCCACAACATGCAAAACCATTCCCTTTTTGGGGGTTGGGAAGCTACCTCCTGAGATAAGAAAAACCAATGATTGGTGGTCTTACACTTAAATTGGCATGGACACCAATAGTACTGGGGAAAAAAAACATTTTACCTCAACAGCAGTTGCTAGGGGAGGCACTCATGTACTCTCTCTTCCCACATTGTAATGATCTGTTCCAATACTGAACAAAGCAACCTTTTGCCCAATTCTCAATTTATCTCTAACCTTATGAGTGCTCCCATGTTCTCTTATGCTATGCCAAGCTCTATAGTTTCTGTCCAGTGGCTGTGAAAATGAAAATCACTGTTAGATACTCACGGGCCATCCACACAGAAACACTTTTTTGTGTAAATGCACATGTTTTGCATCGCTTTGGCCGATCGTCCACACGGATCCTGTAAACGCAGCGCCTGTAAACGCACTTTTTTGAAACCTGGTCTCAGGGTGAAAAAATTTGAAAATGCAGCCCTTGCGTTTTCGTTTTCCGCATACTTTGCGTATCGATGACGCCATCGCCCCACCCTTCCACCTCTTAACCCCGTGATGTCTCATAACAACAACAACAACAATGGCGGACTACATGCTTGTGTTCGTGCTGCAGAAGATATTGAGCCTATCAGGGTTACTGGGGCAAAATATTCTGCTCCTCTGCCACGACGCTGAGCAAAAAAGGATTATGGACAACCGACCAGCCATTTTCATCTTCTTCTTGTTGTACTCAGTTTCTCCTTCTACTGTCTGTTTGTATACAGCACACAAGCTTTATGCACATGCGCCGTCTCTTCTTCTCCGTTTTTGGTGAATTTCAAGCGCCACCTATAGGCCTGGAATATGAACTCCAGCGTATTGAATCGTTTGCAATGGATCCATGTGAACACAAATATTCTTGAAACGATGCCAAGGAAGACGGGGGAAAAAGATTGTTTTGGTAGGTGTGGACATGGCTTCAGTCTTCTTGCGCCACTGTCCACTCACCAGTGGGAACAAGGATGCTGACATGACAGTTGATTGATGATGCGAGGTTGGGGGAGAGCAGGGGTAGGAGTGTTTAGGAAGGTGGACTGTATGTTTAGTAAATAGTTACTGTGCTTCAACTGGCAGCACACTTAAAAAACTAGACTGTGGGAACATTTCTACTCAGACCTCTACACCAGATCTGATCATAAATAATCTGGGAGGATAAATGCAGGGGTGATTGCAAAAAAAAATCCTGAGCCGGAACTCTTTTTCCTATGACGTAGTGAATTTGCGGTCCATCCTGACACTATGGTGCGCATCAACAGCACGTGGAGCGACTGCACTCTGGATCAATCTGTTTGGCCAAGGTCCGCCCCCACCGTATTTCTGATTGGCTAGTAGACCTGTCCTTAGTGTAATTGACTGAAAGTTGCGCCTCTGTTAGATCCAGAGAACTGTATGTTAGATCTCTGGGCAAACCCGATTTCTTTTTTTTTTAATTCGCAGTCACGCCGGTACGCCAGAGATCCGGCACAGCGCCGGAATGCAATCAGCCCTATTTCACTTTGAAAAATAAGGCCATTAATGTGACAGAGTTGTATTATCAGGATATGATCAGGGTGGCATCAAGGCAGGAAATGGAGAGAAGTAATTATCAAGAAGAATCAGCATATTGATCTTGATTTAATACAGGATGTCCAAACTTTCAAAACAGAGAAAAAGGCTGAATAAAGCAGCAACGAGCTCTAATGGAGCTGCAGGTGACCGAAGCAGGTAAGGGGAGGGAATTTGGTGACAGCCTCTGCCTGCTAGCATTTATACTGAAAGTCAACTGGAACCCCTTTTTCCAACTAGAATTGATTCGATTTCAATTCAATCATATTTGAATGAGTGAAATGCAGTCTGTGCAGTGCAGTGCAGTTTTCCCAAAGGTAGCCAGATGTCTTTTTAATTTGTGTGACCACAGTGTTAGGACACTGGACTCTGAACTGAACTCAGTTCCCCAGAATTCTCCAGTCTTCACACCTAGGTGCAAAGACTGCCAAGTCTTTTGCCTGAGTTTGTTGGGCAATTATGATGTATTAGTGGTTAAAACAGCAAATATTGTACCATTCCGTGCCTAATCTTGACTTTTACATGGTCTAAATTAAGCTAGAGACAGCTAGAGGTCATCTGCCCAGACTTTGCCTCAGTGTCGATTCCCAGACAACAGTCTCTAAACTGAACAGAACTTTTTGAACTCTAACAACCATTTTTCTCTTCTCAAGGACATGTGTATTATGCAGTCGCTCTGTGTCCTCCGGACACACGGACTGTTCGACCCCTAGGTTGCTCCTAAGACTGTGGCCAGCACCCCAACCTTCGGACCAAAGGGGGCAATATTGGGACCTCAACCACATGTTCTAACAATACAGAGGCCTGTAGGTAAAGCCAGAAGCCTAACTACAAGGCCCTCCCAAATCAGCAGAGGCTAACCCCGAGATTCCACCAGATATGTGTCCGCTGCGTTCCGGCTCCATCCGGCAACCCTCACCAGCGTTTTGAGTCCGCCACGGCACAGCACTGCAGACTGACGTCTTGTCTCGGTCTCGGGCCTCTTGGTCTCGCAATGTCTCGGACTGGCCGAGCGGTCTCGAAGGGATTCGTAACCTATAATATCCTAACCTGACTCTTGCCAGATGAATTTCGTTCCGCCTAGCTCCACTCATCGTTTCAGAAGGCTGGGACTTATCAAAAATCCTTGCATATGATTGGATAAACCATTTGTCTGTCATCTTTATTGACGTGCTACTTTAACCACTCACAGCAGCCCGTTTCCTGATGTGATGGGCCGGTCAACCTTCGTCGTCATCCCGCGTGTGACAGCGAGCCAGTCATCTTAACCGCAGCTCTTTGAAGATTAACCGCTGGCTGATTAAATTATTTTTGTAAGATAAATATTGGTATCATAGATGAAATCTAACGATGTGGCAGCTACGGTAGTTTGTTTGAATTAAAAGTGAAGCTTCATGTTTGTTGTGGACAAAAGAGCAGCGCTGCCCCAGCAGCCCTGTATGCACAGAAATCACCACATTTTAAAAAATGAGCAGATTATATTTTTTCATTATGTTACGTTTTATTGAAATGCACTCTCTCCCGCTCCGGCGCGTTGCATTGTGGGAAATAGTATGCAATGTAGACTGGTCAGATGCATACTGGAGATTTTTTTCCGAATCAGTACGGCATCCGGGAATTTTTTGCATACTGCAGATTTTGCTTTTGTTTGCATACTACATACTACATTTTGGCCAAATCAGTACGTACTAGGAGTATAGTATGCGGTTTCGAATACAGCCACGGATGAAATAGCAGCATCAATGTTGACGCTTGCTTCCTCGATGCGAGCCGCCATTGTTGCCATTGGAGGCTTGTTATTTTGTTAGATTTAGGACTATAGTCATGTCAGTCCTTAACAGCACTCAAGAGTCAATTCTCAAATAGTGTAGAAATAGCGGTCATGCAATTGCTACACATATTTGATTTTTAGCCAACTGATGAAAACATTTATAGTGAGTTCACACACAAGACATGCACTGTCTCTGTATTATTGTGCCTGTAGTTGAAATAATACAACCTCATATTTATACTAAGCAGCTGAACCCAGTATGGTGCTTAGGTTCTACAACTCATGCAAAGTGGCAAAAAAATAGTCTTTTTTTGGTCTTGGTCTCGGTCTCGGTCTCGAGCTGAACTAGTCTTGGTCTTGACTTGGTCTGTCTGGTCTTGGTCTTGGTCTTGGTCTTGATACTCTCTGGTCTTGGTAGTGTCTTGGTCTCGGTTTAGGCGGTCTTGACTACAAGTCTAGTTGACAGTTGACAGTGTTTCTCCTATCAAAGCCTGCTCCTAACCTCTGCCATGGGAATCACCCACCCAGAGATTCAATCCTTAGATACCATTTCTACAAATATATCCAATAAGGGTCCAGGTCTCTGGGAGTAAACAGGTGAGTATCACTTCATCTGTCTGTGGACTAAAAAAATAAATATTGGCCTCTGAATGGTTTAGATGCGTCAGTGCCTTTACCTGCTTGGAGTCAATTTCGTGGATGGGTGCATCAGAGAAGCAGTAGTGATGGAAGAGGCCCATTTTCTGGTTGAGCAGGCAGTGGACAACATGAGCCCTTGCGTTCTGCCACTTGACAAGGCGGACCAGCTCGCGGTTCAGAGAGGCACCCAGGTCCACAGACCAGTTATAGCTATATAGAGTCACCTAAAGCAAAGACAGTTACAATATGATACATGTCAAAGTCAAAAACACAGTGAAGATGATAACATCCTTGTTTTAACCAAGATGAGGCACAAATGCCCTGCTTATGCCCTGAAATAATGTGCTGTAAAACCTGATTATATGTTGTTTAAAGACTGATGGTAAGACATTACAACAGCATTACAATTTCTTCTGTGCACAATTTTAATCTCTAACTAGATTTATGATAAATAAATATGTTTTTAACTCTTTAATAAATGTGTTAATTAATGTGTTTCCAATATAATTATTTTTATTCTAATCTAATTATTCTACTTGAAAACATTACATGTACAGTACATTAGACCTGCTTGTTCCAACCTTTAGAGAAAAATCATTGATTTTCCTTCTTCCTGAAGGTTACATTTGAAGAGCTATACAACTGTTATGCCTTTATGGTAAATATTGCCAGCCACCAGTTAGCTTAGTTTAAAATGAAAACTGTGATCATGAGAAATAGTCCAAATGTAACAAAATTATTATACAAAATCATTCTTCTTCTTCTCTAACGCTTAGCTAAAATGCAAATGAGCCCATTTCCCAACACTATTCCTTTAACTGAAGCCATATGATGTCATTTTTTATACCGGCATCATTCAAACAATTATAAACTTTTTATACATTGTTTTAAACACAATTTCCCCCAAATCTCAGAAAAATCTGTCAATTTTTTAAATGAAAATCTTCAATATTGTGAAATTAAATGACCTAACCTAAGTATACATCCACTGCATCTGGGTCCTGCAGTTGACGAGACAGTCTTTAACAGGCCATACTGGTGGGTAGAAAACATGCTATTCTTGATCCTGCTAGCATTGAAATGTGATAAATCTGACTGTGGAGGTGGCTCGTTTCATGTGAGATGGTCTTAAACTATCAAAGAAAATTGTGCAAAAAACCCCCCAAAAAAACTGCAGAACACAAGAACAAAAACTTAAACCCTATCATATTCTTCTAAATAACCATCACCAATATTTATGAGTATCAGTAAAGAAAAAACTATGGTAGAAGATGGTACCCATTGTTGTGGTCAAACTGTGGTGTACGTGCAGAGTTCACGAAAACTTTGCAGTGATAATGTTTTTGTTCAATATTATTTATCATTTTAGACATGGAATTGGGACGTTTTAAAGAAGGTGTCACACAATGTCTGGAAATGTTGGCTACTTGTGAAGTTACTAAAGTGCCTGTAGTTCATACTTAAATGCAGTAAATAGAATGATTGATACTGGAGTAAGTTTGACCACTCTTTGTCACTTAAGCCATTTTATGTTCTTATGAAACCTACAGCAGGATTTAGACATAAAACTTAGCTGACACTGTGGTAACACTTAAAATAACAGTCCTTGTAATAAACGATAGTTAATAGGTTATAAGGCCCTTTAAGATGCTTACTGCATTATTATGTGTTAATATGTTGCTTTATTAAGATTAATATATACTTTATTATACATTATCAGCAATTAACTAGACCTTTTGAAGCAATAGTATCTAGTGAACAATGCCTTATTGAGGTTGATATATCCTTACTTACTAACAGTTCAGTTTGTGTGGTTTAAAGGCTGTTGCCTTTATTGGATTGTAAAGCTGATGAGCCTGATGGGCCTGGGCACCCTAACTAATCAACAATTACTAATTACTATTAGTACTCTCTTTAATATTGTATTACTAAGAGTATGTTACTTAGAGCATATTACTAGAAACTTGATGGTATTATTAACACTTATATAGTCTTGTTAACACATACTTATGTTGATAAGTATCTTATAAGGGCTCACAAGGGCCTTATTACCGTTGCTGATACTGTTAAGCTTATTTTGAGAATTACATTTACATAAGTACAAAAATATTCCTATCCGCCTGCAGCCATGGTTGAAGCATGTAAACACCAGAGCAGTATCGTGTCACATACATATATCTAAATTGTCTGTGGATTGAGTTTAAAAGGTGTCTGTCTTGTTCTCCACTTGACCTGAGGGATATTCACAATGCAGTTGCCAAATCACCTTTTTGTCCAGGATACTGACGAGGAGGAACCTCTGGCGGGGAGCCAGTCCTACCCCCGCCTGGCTGGGACTAAACGAATCACTCTGCTCCAAAGCCTCAAAGCGCTGGAAGCCCTTATGAGCTGGGCAGAGGAGAGAAAAACTCAGTGAAATGGAAAAGCAATATGAATCAAAGCCAGACAGCATGCCACAAAAAGCCCTAAAACATGGGCTCTATGCATCTATTCTTTAAATAACTACAGGATTACAGTGAACTGGCAGCTCCATAACATTTTACATGCAATTCATTTTTCATTTGTACATTGATTGGGGAACTGCTCAGTGGATCTTTAAAAGCCCAGAGGACATACTGTAACACCCAGAATTCCAAGCATTCCAGAGGTTTCCGAGGTTGTGGCTAGAAAAAATGGGTTAAAGCTTTAACTATTATCGGAAACAGAAATGCTCGTCTGCTAATTCCAGGTATTTCTAGGAGAAAAAAAATCATCAGTGGGAGAGAAAAGACATGGAGTGACAGAAGTGTGTATTTTTTGCATGCCACAAAACATGTTAGATTTTTCAGATTCCATTATCTATCTACATGTTGCATATTATTAGCTTAGCAAGGAGGAAACTGAATATTATGAGTGAATGTCATTATCAGACAGAGGTCAAATAGTAATTTAACTTCCAGGAGCTTTAATGTCTGCTTCAACTTATAACTCTTTTAAACCAAAGGTGAAAAAATGTGGGTCTATTTATTACAGCATTGGAACAGTAAAACTATAATTTATATGCCTTTGTTTCATTATTATCTTGTCAGTCAGACACGCTGAGGTTAGCCTTTGCTGGGTTTGTATACTGGCAGAGATCCAAGCTATGTTTTGAGAGGCTGGCATACTTACTTTGTGAGTAATGGAAGTTATAAATGCCAAAAATTACGATTACAATAACGATTTTGTCAAAGTCTCAGTTCGCAAACTTTCTTGGGTTGCAGTCACGACAGGTACCAATGACATTCTGACCACAGCCCTTAACAGCCGCCTCTGCAATGGAGGATTTAAACATGGCCCACTCGGATTCCATGTCCCAAACTTCCCCTTCATTTGGCTTTACCAGGTCTGTCTGGCAGCCTAAACACCATATGATCCAACTCACCACCAGGTGGTGATCAGTAGACAGGCCTGTTCCTCTCTTTACCAGACAGACAGTGTGCCAGACATATGGCCCTGTGGCCATCTGATGGTACGACCACAAAGCAGATCATCAGACCACCAACTTATGCATGAGCATGGAGTTTGTTATGGTGAATCAATGACTAGCACAGAAGTCACCTGAGAAGACCACTCTGGTTCAGATCACGCAGGCTGTTCCTCCCTATTGTCATTCACGTGTCTTTGGATTGGGGGAGGAAGCCGGAGTACCCGGAGAGAACGGGGAGAGCATTCAAACTCAGAAAGGCCTTGCCTGGTCTCCAACCCAGGTCCTTCTTGCTGTGGGGCAACAGCGCTACCCACTGTGCTACCGTGCTGCCCATATGACCTACCTGTCATAGGACAAAAAAATGATCTCCAGTTGTTCATTATCTCGATTGTTAGGGTACAACTGCTGCTCGATCGTCAAGAGAGGAGTGTGTTTAAACATCGGGCTCACATGAACTAAATTACTATTATTGCAAGACATTTTTATAAGGAATAAAAAAAACTCACGTTTGTCACGGATCAATTTGACTTTTTTTGGCTTGAAATAAAAGTGTGGTTGATAAAGTATAAAGCGAAACAACACCATAGCGTATAATAATAAATAATAATAAATACAAAAAATTACAAATGAAAAAAAATCATGCATATGTTGCTACATTATTATCATTTTATACTATTTTTAAACAGTGCTATATTTACCATATCATGTAAGCATACACTTGAATTACTCCACTAGGGATCAATAAAGGTGTATCTTATTTTATAGTTGTCTCTTCCTGTAATTATCTGTCCTTGAGTTTATCTGTATCCTCTACAAAAATATAGAAAGCAGACTGACTGCCATCATCTCACTTTATTTTGTATTTGTTGATTTTTTTCCTTTATTTTTCTCAATGATGGGCTGTTATTAGTTGTTCCAGATGCAGTATCTTGAATGTTGAATGAACTTCGTTATGACTTGAAGCAAAAGAAAACAAAAATTAAAGCACAATTCGATGTCAACGATTGTTATGATGAACGAAGTTACGATGTAAACTTTCTGCACATTTAATGTAAATTAAACTTTATAGGAAAATAAGCCAAATCCATGCTCAACAGTTGTGGGTTTAACGATTCCTTATGCCAAAATTATTTTTCATCACGTGAGTAGTAGTAATTCAGTCAGCCCATAACATTAATACAGTACAATATGCATTTAGCAGTGATAACAACTATCGAGATTCTAAGTAAATGGAGAAAAAACTTTTTGTATTCCACGTAGCTTCAGAGCTTCATAAACTCTGGAATATAAAAACTCTTCATTAAAATCAGTTGAAAATGTAAACATTATGCTATTTATTCATCAAAATGCCAGCCCCCTATTTACTTTCATCTGTTTATAGGCCAGTCTTGCCCTGTCCAAAATGGTGGCGACGTTTACGTATTGCAGCAACGAGCCTAAGCAGCCAATGCAGCACCTACGTGTATATGCCACTGGTCCCTCCTAATCACCCTCCTCCAGGTTTGAAGTTCCCCAGAAGAACTATGGTAAAGTACTACCTGTACTGGGTGACGCAATGTGTCCCTGTGGTGAACGAATCATCGGGTCTTCTTGAAAATTAAAATTGTATATACAGTGGGAAGAAAAAGTATGTGAACCTTTTGGAATTTCATGGTTTTTTGAATAAATGTGTCATAAAATGGGATCTGATCTTCATCTAAATCAAGGGTACTGACAGACATAATGTGTCTAAAATAATAACAGCTTTTTTTTTATCTTTTATGTCTTTATTGAGAACAACCAAAAAAACCTCATAGTGCTGTGGAAAAAGTACTGTATGTGAACCCTTGAGTTAATGACCTCAAAAAAGCTAATTGGAGTCAGGTTTTAGCACACCTGGAGTCTCGTTAAGATAATAAGTTTAGAGGTGTGGACTTCAGCTACTTTGACTTATAAAAACCTCTCAAACTTTTGGAGTTTGCTCTGCACAAGAAGAACATGCTTGTGTGAGCCATGCCTCGCCAAAAAGAGCTTTCAGAGGATCTACGATCAAGAATTGATGATTTATATAAAGCTGGCAAGGGTTACAAAGTTATTTCAAAGACTTTAGAAATTCACCAGTCTACAGTTAGGCAAACAATCTACAAATGGAGACACTTTGGGACTGTTGCTACTCTACCAGGAAGTGGGCGCCCAGTCAAAATGACACCAAGAGCACAACCAAGACTCATCAATGAGGTAAAGAAACAACAGCCAAAGACTTGAAGGCATCATTGGAACAGGCTAACATCTCTGTTCATGAGTCTACAATATGTAAAACATTGAACAAGCAGGGTATCTATGGCAGGACACAAGTTTGCAAAAGAGCACATTGACACTCCACAGCGGTATTGGAAACAAATATTTTGTGGACTGATGAAACTAAGATTGAACCATTTTGAAAAAACACACAGCACTACATCTGGCATATAAAGGGCACAGCATATCATCATGAAAACATCATCCCGACCATAAAGTATGGTGGAGGAAACATCATGATTTGGGCCTGCTTTGCTGCATCAAGGCCTGGCCAGCTTGGAATCATTGAGGGGAAGATGAATTCCCAAGTATATCAGACAATTCTTCAGGATAATCTGAGAAAGTCTGTACGTCAGCTGAAACGGTGTAGAAGGTGGGTGATGCAACAGCACAACGGCCCAAAACACCAGAGCAAGTCCACAACAGAAGGGCTTCAGAAAAACAAAATCCGCCTTTTGGAGTGGCCAAGACCTCAACCCAATAGAGATGCTATGGACTGACTTGAAGAGGGCCATACACATGAGACGTCTAAAGAATATGACAGAGCTAAAGCAGTTCTGCCAGGAAGAATGGGCTAAAATTCCTCCTCAGCAATGTGCAGGTCTGATCCACAGCTACAGGAAGTGCCTGGTTGAGGTCACTGCTGCCAAGTGGGGGCAACCAGTTATTATTTCTAAGGGTTCACTTACTTTTTCCACTGCCACTTTGAATGTTGAATGAGTGTGTTCAATAAAGACATGAAAGATCAGAATTTTTTTGTGTTATTATTTTAGACACTTTATGTTTGTCAGTATCACATTTTATGACAAATTTATCCAGAAAACAATGAAATTCCAAAAGGTTCACATACTTTTTCTTGCCACTGAATATGATTTATTTCTATCGAAAATAAAAAAAAAAAAAAAAAAAAAAACATTCAATAAGCATCAATGTGTTAATCCGAATGGCGAACTTACGTGTGAACCTATTTAGCACTGGGGTGTTTTCCTCATCTGAACTGTCCTCTGTAGGCAAACAGAGATGGTACAAACAGCAAGGCGGCATGGACAGTGAAACAAACAGCTTGACACAAACTGATGTAAGCAGACATTAGCAAAAATAACACAATTATGTTAGACAGCTGCTAGCATGGACAGAGAAACACAGAATCAGAACACAGCAAGGAGAGCATGTTGAAACCTCTGACACAGAACATGCTTGGACCGTTTCTTTTCTCTACACGACACAGAAGGATAACACAGGTGTTAGCAACATGCCGTCCCTACAAGTTTATTAAGACCTTCACACATTCTGTGATCTTTTGTCTTCCATCTCAGTTTCCACTGTGTGACACTTTTACTATAATTACACTGTAAAATGATCTTCTTTTATTCTATTATTTTCCTTACTATGAGAGTATTCCCTTTGAATTTAAAACTCGCCATTTCCATTCCCTTCTTAGCTATGACTTGAAGGGTAACTCCACAAATTTTCCACATTTAAGTGTGATTACAGGTCTTGGGGAGTACTACTGCATATGTGAAAGTAGTAGAAAGCATTAGCATTTTAAAAAACAAACATCCAATTACTGAGCAGTCACTGTGCTGAATACATTTTGAGGGCTTCGATGTGAGTTCACAGGGGAATCAGGGGTTGAGACCAGAAAAACAGCACCGCAGTAGAAAACTGTTCTGGGGCCGTATTCACAAAGCATTTTATCTTACCGCTAGGAGTGCTCCTAACTCGCGCTAAAACATTTTACGTAGGAGTTTTTTCTTAAAAGTTATTCACAAAGCCGCTGAGACCTACTCATACTAAGGATAAATCACTAAGAGTGAACTAAGAGTGACGCGCCGTTGCTATGGATTACGTCGATTCTCGTGCACGACTTTAGAAGCGGTCAGTACGGTGATTGGTTGTTCAGAGCGAGGCGGTCTCGGTGAAACTCATCCGCAACATCCCACAAACGAGCCCACGAAATCACCGAAAAACAAGGAAATAGCCTAGGCTAGAAATGAATTCCTATCAAGTAGTTATGGACAGTGCAGTTAGCAGAATACACGCATGAAGTTCATAAGCGAAACATTATTAAAACAACGAGGTACAACCGTATGTTCATCCAAACGAGCGATCCTCCGGGCTGGACACATAACACTGGTCTCAGACGGTCCCTGCGCCCTCGTCTCACAGACGGCTGACCTGAGACCAGTGTTACGTGTCCAGCCCGGAGGATCGCTCGTTTGGATGAAAATACGGTTGTAGCTCGTTGTCTACCTTACTACGGTAGTTAAGAGTCGTCGTTTGTGTTTTAATAATGTTTCGTATATGAGCTGTTGATCCGTGAAGTTTGAATCTGTGAATATATTTCCAACTTTACCGAACTCACGCAGCTTGACAGGTTTGTGCAGACCACGTACACAGTGATCACTGTATCTGCCCTCTCTGGGCTGAGGCGTGTTTCGCCGTGCAGGACATGAAATCGACGTTTCATCTGCCCAATTCCTCTCTCCACAACATTTCCTGTATTTTTGTGTGCTCTAACATATATGGAGGAAAACAGTAAACAATAATAAATATGGATTCAACAAATAAAAGACGACAATACGATGTTTTTTACGCATTGGACTAAGCGTAATCTGCATAATCACTTCCATGTTCTACTTTAACTGTGCTCCCGGTTGTGGATTCAGATAGGGTGTCAGGAGCCACGTCTTGCAGGGAGCCACTGTCACCCAGCAAGTGACACCCAGCTGGTACATGGAGCCTCTCAAAAAGCTGCCTCAGACCGCTCTCCATTAAAATACGTGATCATGGGTAGACCCAGGCCACTTTGCAACAACATCAAGAATGTTAAAAGTTGCATCAGAAACAATCTGCGTGTTGATGGAATGTACTTTCTTTCTATTGACGAACACGTCCTCATCTTTTGATGGCGCAATTATTTATTAATTAATTTATTTTTATTTGTATTGTTATTGCATCCCGCACTAATTCCACAACAAGTTTTATACCCTCACGATTTAGCCTATATCTCTTGATCAATCCACAGTCTTCCATTGTCTCCAAAACATTTCGTCTCGCAGCCATTTTCCGATTCTTTGTGAATAGGTCTTACTGAGTTAGGAGTCCTCTCGAGGACTTTTAAGCTCTCCCAGACTTAGGTGCTACTTTTAGGCATAAAATACTTTGTGAATTGCTCTTAGTGAAAAAAATTAGGAGTCCTAAATTTAAGACTGACACGCCCATTATTTTTAGGAGTTTCTCCTAAATTCACCAGTTAGGAGCTACTTTTAGCCCTCAGATCCTTTGTGAACACGGCCCCTGGGCTGTTGCTTTACATGAGACTTCTTTTAGTCGATTGAATTTGATACAAAAAGTCTAGTTGTAGTAACAGAACCATGAGTTTGAAAGTGTGTCAGACGAACACTGCTGAAACATAGCTATTACCTCTTCCAAGGAGGTTATGTTTTCACCAGGATTACACAAAAACTACTGCAAAACTACTACTAATGGATTTCCATTAAACTGGGATGAAGGATGGGCCTTGACCCAGAACAGGCCTCATTAACTTTTGACACAGATCCAGATAAAGGGACAGATCTTGGATTTTTTTCTCACTTTCTTTTAAGCAACATTATGTAAAAATGTGTATTTTGTGTAATCTGGCGCCCCCCACAGTTTCTGTGTGCAACACCACTGCCGTAAATACAAATCCCAGGTCTGTGTGACAATTCAGACGTAATGTAGGTGCTTATTACGAACAAAAGTCATTAAATCATAACAATGTGATGTGTTGAAAACTTGTATCTTGAACTAAACCTGTATGTAACGATGTGATCCTACCCTCTCACAGAAGTTAAATAGTGCAGAAACAAGTGATGGGGGTAGATTGGCTGTAACAGAGACACCATTCACCCTATTACAAGACACTGTACTATCAAAATGTTTTTGAAACTTTTAAATGTAAAAATGTTACACTATGTTGCTTTTACATTGCAGGATAGGGTGCACATTCTTGTAAATATCTCAGAGAATAATGCACGCATCATGATTAAAAAAAGGGGATAGGCATATTTACAGTCGTGGTCAAAATTTTACATACACTGGCAAAGAACAGGCAGAATGGCAGTGTTGATTTCCAATGAATTCTACAAATCAGATTTTTCTGTGATGAAGTGTCGTTCAATAATTAATTTGTTTTAGTTCTTCTGACAATGTGATCAAATCAACTAGGTCAAAAATTTACATACAGCAATTCAAACTATCAATTTTGCTGGTTTTGGAAAGTTTGCAAATCAAATTTGCTTTGTAGCATGGCCTCATAGGGCTTATTCAAAATACCCATTAGACTCTAAGGAGCTCAGCATTGATCTGAAAGAGTGCATTATTGATTTGAACATGCTGACAGAGAGGAAATTGTGAATAAAAAAAGGACAGGTTAGCTTGTCGGTATGACAGTATTTGTTGCTTATTGATTTAATTTCATTTGTGTTAACATAAATGATGACAATAAAGAGATAAACCTTTTTTCACTTGGTCTTTATAAAGGATACAAATAGGACATGTAATTAAAAATGATCAATAATTATCTATATCGACCGATATGAAACTTCACTATTGTGAAAGACTTTTCAGCCATATCGCCCAGGCCTCAGACTTATAATGAATTCATTATTGAACCAAACATCATGAATGCTTTTTTGTGACCAAGTAGTATGTGTTCCACTCATTCCATCACAGAAAACAAATTAGAGTTGTAGAAATCATCGGAAATCAAGACCGCCATGATATCCTTATATGTGCATGTTAACTGTAAGTGGTTGGTACTTATAAGAGAGTGCAATCTGATGCGGATCCAAGCATGTTAGTATGTTTTCATAGAGGGGTGTCTTTTCCAGTCGTTATATGGTAACAAATAGGGATAGAAACCTGCAGCTACCACCAATGTGAAGTTGAGGTAATGAGGACTTGTAAAGGTACCACTGGTTTGAATTTCTCTTTGAATCTACCACTCATTCTTCCACCAGACAATGGAGTTAGGATTCCATCTGCACTGTTTTGTTGTCCTACGGTTAGCTGTTACAGATCTGGTAAACTTAGATTATAGTTAAGCAGTCGTGGGTGGTTCCAAATTTAGAGTGATTCAGGGCTATCGAGGTTGGTATTGGCATTGACTGAGTTAAAGGGGAGTGCTGAGCCTTGGCAGAAGAATGCATTCTACCAACTGTCATTCTAGTTTCTTAATGTAAATGTTTGTAACCACAGCCAAAACATAGTCATTTGGTACTAACTGATTGCCCAAGAAACTCTTGTGTTTCTGTGTTGACAAAAAAAAAACAACTAATATTACAGTTAACAGCTTCAAATAGCCATTTAAAGGAACACAATGTTTCCATGCCTCCGTGACCTGCATGTTTGCCAGCTTCACTAGTCTATTTGGTTGGATGACAGTAGTAAACTGGAATGTTTAGTCAACAGATTTCTAGTGATCTTCTCAGTCACCCAGGTCATGGAGATATAAACGTTTAATTTAAGGGCAACTGCAACAACCAATGATTTGTTGCAGTTGCCCTTAAATTTAAGATCATAATTACTTTTCAGGTTTTGGCCTTTACATGCAGTTACAAACCAGAACTAAAGAAAAACAGTCATAAGAGAGTATTTCAAAACCTGACTGAGTACAGATGATCATGTTGTATTCTGGACTGATAATGCGTTTCTGTGTTGCATTGTGTATGCTGCACAGTTTAGTAAGCAGTGCCAAGGACGGGGCAGTAGGTGACAGCTCTGAATGTCTCGACACACTGGCTGTAGTAGTTACCTTGCTCTGTACTACAGTGCCACTGATGAAAGTTGCGTCCAATGAGAATGAAGCTCCTTTTAGCGCCCGGAGGCTGGCTCAGGTTCTGGACAAGAGGTAATGGCACAAATATCTCTCCAGATGGGGGGCAGCTAAAAAGGTTTAAGAAACGGAGAAAAAACATTATTGTGGAATATATGACACTTAGATATTTTCTATAAACATTACACCAATTTCCTCTGCTAATTCAAGGGAAAACAAACACTAAGGACATTTTCTTAAGGCATTTCATGCAACCAGACACAACACATAAATGTAAGTAACTTTCTTGAAATTTCAGTTTTGAGCTTTACTCTGTACGCAGTTAAATTGGTTGCATTTAAACACTCAAAGTAGCACAGCTAGTTGAAGATTAAAAGCAGATGAACCGTCAGATGGTAATGACAACACCAATTTTAATTTCTTTTGTTGCCCCTGCCACAACTGGTTTGAAATGTGTTGCTGGTATTAAATTCACAATAAGCATATGTTTTCAAAAAATCACATTCTTTTTAAATTATGGGTCATTAAAAAACTCAAATTTTCTGCCAATGAGGGCAAAATTGCCTTCTGGCTATGCAGAAAAAGCACTGCAGTGGTTGGTAAGTTTAGGGTTTAGCTTCATGGATGTCTGTAGACGAGAAAATCTGCCTCTTAACTCCCTGCTGTGGCACAATCATCTGTCCCATCAACAACTCATTTGATTGCATATGAGAAAATACACTGATATTTAACTGAGAAGGAGGAGGAGCACTGCTGTGCATGGAAAAGGTCACACACACTTCAGACTGATACAGTAAAATAGTTTGGCATGAAGCAGCCTTCCTAAATCTTGAGGATGCTGTCTAAAAAGGATGAAAATTGAATCCTCTTTCCTCTGTTGAGTTTATAACTATAGCTTTTAGTTTTGCTGATTAAATGTGTAACAATATTTGCTGCAGTGATAGTGAATGGAAACATTTAAAACGACAGTCTCTTTAATCATACAATCAGAGTGTACGCTTGTTGTGAACCCACCTGTGTAGGCACATCTTACTGTCCTGAATAATGCGTTCTTTTAATAGCAGAAAAAATACTGCGCCTTTGACTTTCGACCAGCTTTTTGTTGGTCTACGGTGCTTTTGCTTTCTGCTGCCTCAAGGTAGCAATCTGCCATCAGTATGCCTGATCACACCTCACTAAGACCAACATGCCCAGGGGGGCACAGATGGGCACAAGTGCAGTTGCTACACAGTTTCAGGCCAAACAGAACACAGATATGAAACACAGATGACTATTAACGAGCTGGAGAGGTCAGTCTCACTCCACTCCGACGATGTCACTGCTCTCCAGTGCCAAACTGACTGGAAAGTGTGAGGATTTAGAAGGCAGATCTAGGAGGCACAACATAGAATCACACATCTAGAATCCCCGGAGTTCCCGAGGGGGCAGAAGCGTCCAGGCCATGCCACTTTATTGCTGGCCTGTTACAAGACGTGCTATCTCTGGATGAGAAGCCACTTATTGATGGAGCGCATAGGACCCTCAGGAGGAGCCCAGACCCTCATCCTGAGGCTACACTATTATCATGTGCTTGAGGACATTTTGCGGAAAGCCAGCGCGGCGAAGCAACTTTACTTCAGGTGCAAGAGGATCCATATATTTCCAGACTACCTGCCAGCTGTGGCTAAGCGAAGGGCGCTATTCAACCGTGCCAGGGAGCTACTGCGTGACAAGCCCGGCGTCAGATATGGCCTACTTTACCCCGCAAGGCTCCTGGTCACACACAATGGTATACAGACTTCCTTTACAGACCCTAAAAAAGCTGAAGAATACGCAGAGCGACTCTCTGATTTATCAGCACCGGACTGATGAATCATGGAACCCAGGAATAGTTTTTTGCACTGTGACCAGCTAGTTGGCCTTGGTGGTCCTCTATAAGTCTGGATATTGTATTATTAATATCTGCCAAGTATCTCTCAATATATGTAGACATTATTGTGATATATGACGATAGATGCGCTTGAGTATAATTGGAGGTAGGTCTGTGTGCATGCGCACATATGTGCCCCTGTGTGATTGTTCGTTCCCTTTCTCATATTCCCAATTTAAATGTCTTTGTTGTAAAGTTTCAGAGCTAATGGACCAACTTAGAAGCAACAACAGGCCACCAGTAAGTGTGGGAAGTAACCTTAGTTATTAGAATTTTTTATTTCTATCTTTTTTCTTTTCTGCTTCCCTAAGAAGGCTCGCGCCATTCACTTTGAATTGGCTAGAGTAGTTCAGTTCTGTTTGTTTCTTGTTAATATGTTGCTCTGGTTAACCTGGGGAGGGAGATCTGGGTTATCTGGGAGGTAGTAGCTAATGCGGTGGTGGGGTGGGAGGGATGAGAAGACCTTACAAAAACTGATTATGCAGGATACTATGAATGATAACACCAAAGGGAGAAAAAAACTCACTTTTTCTAGCTGGAATGTGCGTGGAGTAAATAATCCAGTCAAAAGAGGGGAGGTTTTGTCCCATGTTAAAACACTGGCCTCAGATATTATGTTTTTACAAGAGACCCATCTGAATAATAAATCACATGGCAGGCTCAGGACAAAGTGGATGGGAGAGATCTATCACTCAGCTTTTTCTTCTAAAGCAAGAGGTGCAGCAATCTTAATTAGAAAAGGGTACCTTTTTTGCAGAAAAAAACAATAACCGACAAAGAGGGCCACTATGTTATAGTGGTTGGAGAGATTCAGAATACCCTCTCACCCCAGTGAATATGTATGCCCCTAACACAGATAACCCTATATTTTTTCAGGAAGTCTTTGCATTAATACCAGATATGTCACAGACTAACTTGATAATCGAAGGGGATTTTAATAGAGTTTTGGATGCATATCTAGACAAATCCTCCACAAGGAAGCCCCCCAACAATGCTTCAAGTGAATTCTTAAATACATATATAAATAATACAAAGATCCTAGACATATGGAGGGTGACGAACCCCTCAGGTCGGGACTACTCATTTTATTCACCTGTGCATAACTCCTACAGTAGGATAGACTACTTCCTAGTAGATGCCAGACTAGCACCCTCTGTACTAGATGTTCGGTATCACAGTATTCTGATTTCAGATCACAGCCTACTTTCCTTTTCAGTATGTTTAGACCACATAGACAAACCTCTTGAAGACTGAATTCGCATCTGCTTACAGATAAAAAAAAATGTCATGAATACTTAAAAGATCAAATTTCATTGTATTTTGAGATGAATGATATTCCAGAAACATCTCCCTCCACTCTCTGGGAGGCATTTAAAGCCTATATTAGAGGTAGCATAATTTCTCATTCTCTCATTTGAAGCATCAAGGAGAAAAGAAAACATGGCCAAATTAAAGGACCTGGGAGAACAGATTAAAGCACCAGATCAGGAAAATACTCGATCCCCATCTATTACTCTACACAGAAAAATTGCAACGTTGAAGTATGAATACAATCAAATTATGTCTGTGAAAATAAGTTAAGCATTCCTGTACACCAGGCAGAGGTTCTTTGAATTTGGTGATAAACCACATAAATTATTAGCTCGACAGCTCCGAAAAATGGAAAACAATAGAACAATACATAAGGTAAAAGCCTGTGATAACACAATACTCACCAAACCCTAAAGATATAAATAACAGGTTCCTGGAATTTTACACTGACTTGTATACACCCAAGTCCACTTCAGAGTCCGAGGTTATTGATGCATTTTTAGACAAATGTGACCTGCCCAGATTAGGTGTGGAAGATTGTGAATTGTTAAATGCTAAGCTTACAATTGAAGAGGTCCAGACTGCCATTACTGCACTGAAAGGTAATAAATCACCAGGTCCTGATGGACTTCCTGGAGAATTGTATAAAACCTACGGTGAAAAATGATCTCCTGATTAAAAGTATTCAGACATGCCCAGGAAAGTGGTGCTCTACCACCGACTTTAACTGAAGCTGTGATCACGGTAATTCACAAGAAAGGGAAAGACCCACAGGAAGTAAGTGTTTATCGACCCATTTCACTCCTGAATGTTGATGGGAAGTTATTTGCCAAAATATTGGCTAACAGACTGAATCCCTTGTTGGAGAGGTTAGCCCACCCAGACCAGACGGGTTTTGTACCCAACAGAAACTCTATTTCAATCTCCCATTTAAAAACTCCTCAGAGAAATTTACCTATTTAGGAATAGAAGTGACAAGCCAGTATGCCTCCCTCTTTCAAGAAAACTTTCCTCCTCTAATAGAAGAACTGCGCTCTAGGTTGTTGTTTTGGGACGCACTCCCAATTTCGCTGATTGGAAGAATAAACAAGTCTAAAATGGTCTTACTTCCACAGTTATTATATCTGTTTCAAAATATCCTAATATTTCTTAAAAAAATATCTTTTAAACAATTAGACTCTTTAATTACTCCTTTTTTTGTGGGGACACAAAGCCCCCAGAACAGGTAAGAAATATCTCTGCAGGCCAAAACCTGTGAGAGGATTGGCACTCCCAAATTTTTTGTTTCACTATTGGGTCTCAGCGATTAAAACTTTTAGTTTCTGGCTAAACACCACATTACCTCCACCTAATTGGCTACTGATGAAGCAGGAGGATTGCCACCCATATTCACTGGCTGCAGTTCTATTGGCACCTATTAAGATCAGTAGGGTATTATATAACAGCAATCCTATTATTCATAACATGATCCGTATCTGGAAACAAATTAAATCCAGTTTAATCTATAATCTATATCCCCTGCACTACCCATAGATAGAAGCCCCACTTTTTTTCATTATTATTATAATCAACAGGTTACAGAGGATATACACAGAACTCCAACCCCCACAACTCATATTCCCTCCTATAGGGTAAATCAAAATAGCTTTAGTAAGATGCACAGAAACACAAACTTGCCCAAATCAAAAACTTATTAGAGAAAGCGAGACACCTTCCAATCCTAAGCGGGGGGCTGGTCCCTTTCACACCACTCAGAACCAAAATAATATCCAAACCTATACCCTCAACACACAACAGACATTGTTACACAACATAAATAAGGAACAGATAAAACAGATGAGAAAAAAAAAACAACAAAAAAAAAACACAGCAACACAAACTATTACACTCAGGTCTTGCCATTTTTACTATGCCTTATATTGACCCAGAATGCTCTTAAAGTCAAATTCCATATGAGATTGCCAAATTTTTAAAAAGTCTGTGGATCTGCCTTTACTCCTATAATATATATTATCCAGTGTTAGATAGCTTGAAAGTTCATTCCACCAGTGAGCTATTGCAGGGGGTTCGGTATCTTTCCACTTTAAAGTTACACATTTCCTGGCTGCCAGCATAACAAGATCTATGTATCTGCTATGGTGTTTATTCCACTTGTCAGACAGACTAGTTCCCAAAAGACATAAATGAGGTGACAATGGAATAGGTACTTGTAAACATTGAGATATCAACTCAATAATAGATTTCCAAAAAAAGGAAAGTGAGTCGCAAGACCAAAACCTATGACGAAATGTTCCTTTTTGTTTCTTACAGCGTCAGCAGAGAAATGACATCTCACTGTTCATTTTATGTAGTTTCTCTGGAGTTTAATAAAACCTATGTATCATCTTGAATAGAGCTAGTTTATGCCTTAAATTGTAGGAACATTTATGAACTTGCCTGCAAACGTAAGACCAGTCCTCTTTCTGAATTTCCATATGAAGATCTTGTTCCCACTTTTGTCTTAGATTATCAGTATTTACCACAGAAGAATCGTTAAAGACATGGTATAACTTAGAAGTGACTTTCTCTTTGTTCTGTTTCTTAACGTTTAATATATCATCAATTTTTGATGGTGTAGGTTCTTGGAGAGAACCATTTTCAGTATTTACTACAGGTCTTATTTGAAAAAATCTAAATAAATGAGAAGGAGGTAATTCATATCTCTGTTGCAACTGAGCAAAAGAAAGAAATGTCCCGTTTTCAAACAAATGACAAAATTCCTGGATACCTTTATCGTACCATGATTTAAAACCCCACTTTTGCCCTGTCTGGTTTGGGTGGAATCTTCTCTACATGGTATCAGAAGGGTATTAAATGTGTTGGTGATCTGTAGATACAAGGTGTATTTGCCTCATTTTCTCAATGACAGCAGAAATTTGGATTGGGGAATAATAATTTCTTCAAATATTTGCAAATCAGGGATTATATACGTAAACATTTGAGGGATTTTCAGACCGAATCAAGATCATTAATAGATGATTGTTTGAAGCTGCCGATGAGTGAACCAAAATTCATAACACGCATTTATAACACTCTCCTATCATTAAGTCCCCCATCCCCCCCCCTTCCATCGCAACCCATCTTCGTAGTTATGCACTATGCCCCAAAATGTACTCTCTCTGTCTGGTGTCTTTGACATAATGTCTGAGGTCATGGGAATTGTGATAAAGCCAGAACCCTTACTTATTATTCTTGGGGTGTCTGAAACCTTCAAAAATTTAAACAAATCACAACAATGTTTTATTCCATATGGTCTCATAATAGCAAAGAAATTGATTCTTACATTATGGAAGAGTGTGAATACACCAACATCTAAAATGTGGCTAGAGGACTTAACAAATACACTCCATCTGGAAAGAATAAGATATGTGTTGAAAGACAGACTTCAACAGTTCAACACAACTTGGCAACCCCTTATATTATACCTTGCCAATGTAAACCCAGCTCAACAATAAGTCTCCTGTGCATAACATAGTCTCAAAATAATTTACAAGTAAGGTCTTCACGGGGGAGGGAGATAGAAGGGTTGGTTAATAGGACGAGGGGATGGGGAGGGTGAGGGAGGTCAACCTATTACTTATTATTTTTTCCTGTTTTTTGCTGCTACTGTTATTGTTATTGTTGTTGTTGTTGTTTTTTCCCTTCTGTCAATCTGTTATGTCCTATTTCTGAGCATTTTTATTTATTTTTTTCCTGATTCTGATTGGTTCCAGTATTTCATGTTTCTGCTTTTTCCTGTATTTTCAGTATTCCAGTACTTTCCTGTGTGTCTGTAATTATCGTGTTTGTATTACAAATCCCCGATAAAAAGACATCGGGGGAAAAAAAAGGATTTGCACTGTGAAGGTGATCAAAATGCAGCAAAAATAACTCACCTTCTCTTTTCAAATGCCTTCACTGTTGTATCACTGGCCAGAAAACTGACC
Organism: Lagodon rhomboides; assembly: GCA_039737535.1. NCBI lineage: Eukaryota > Metazoa > Chordata > Actinopteri > Spariformes > Sparidae > Lagodon > Lagodon rhomboides. The sequence goes on from CM077789.1 coordinate 33,684,763, forward strand.
AAATGTACAATCTCTGACAGGATGGAAGGCAGAAGGAAGTGCGAAGCAATTTCAGCTGTGCACTGCTGAATGGATGGGCAGCCTGTTCACCAGCAGCCAGGTCAGAAGGAAACAGGGAGAGAGTGAGAGGTACTTCAGCTCACACAATATATCACTTTCATCTTCTTTTTGATCAAATGCAAAACATACGGGAGAATTAAAGAATACTTACCAAGTTTAGCCATGAAAGTGATCCATGGCTCGCAGGTGACCTGGTAGATGGGGTGAAGAGTGCCCACATCTCCCTCCTCTAACTGAAACACCTGCCTCCTACACCACAATAAAAACCCCAGTGCAGTGCATTAGGACATTTTTACAGGTCCTGTTAGACTCAAGGATAACAGCTGGTGATTTAATAGCTTGTTGTTCACTATCAATAACACAGCGATTTCTTGGTCAGCTGCTGAGAGTTTTGTTATTCACAATTCTAAGTCAAGAAATGAATGGCAGTAGTGGTGCTAACCCATTGTCCTGTAGCAGTAATAATATTGTATGCATTGCATATTAGCAGTTTGTCCTGGGGTCTCATATACTGTTTGAATGTTGCATATGCACAAAACAGGTTCTGAAAGAGGTGTATGCCACCTCCAACGCAGAAGTTATGATCTATGAAAACAAAGTGACGGTAGAATGTGTGCACCCGTCGGGCCATGGACACAACCATTTTAGGGACAGGGGAAACTGGCGCACAGATGGCGAGGTGGTAAATTGAAGCCAGATTAATGATGCCTCTCATACACTTGATTTTACTTTATATTAAACCTAATTATAGATCCAGCTTATCATAAAGATTCAAACCAGCAGTGTTATTTGTTGCACTTGTAGTAAGCCAGAACAATTCCATGACACCTTTCAAATGTCAAAGATCTAAGCCAACTCAAATCTCAAACCAAAGCCAGATAAATATTTCACTGGTGCCAGCTCACCATCCCTGGAGTGCAGAGGAGAGGGCTGAACTGTACTGTAGCCTTTTGACATGTTCATATAAAAATTGGATTTGATTTTGATTTGTGCCACTTGTAACATACCTGCAAATTCAATCATTAAAATGTTTTACATAGGTCATTTTAGATGCAGAATGGCAGAGATCCTTTTTACAAGACTTTCATTTTCCAAAAAAGGGAGACATCTTGTGCTGCCACAGTATTCAATCAATGCAGTGCTGTCACTTGTATAGTTGGAGGTCCAGTATATCTCACCTCTGGGCCTGCTCAAGCTCCACAGCCATGGCTTTCTCCTGGCTCCACTGCTGCTTTACATTCTCCGTCTTGTGTCTTCGTCGTGCTGCTCGGCCCTCTTCTCCTTTTTCTTGCACTATGTCATCAGTTGTCTTTGGGCTCCCAAGCTCTGATGTCTCTGGCTTACTCTGCAAGGATGAAAAGGATATAGACATATACACACATATATACAACCAATAAGGCTCCTTCGAGGATATCCAGTTGGTGTAGGCCTGGGCAATAAAACAATAGCGATATGGCGAGCCCATGTGAAATGCCTCAGCTCATAAAAAGGCTATCATACATTCCTTACATCACCTATGAGGCCTCGGATGCCATTTGAGACACATAACCCTGGTCCCAGTATGGACAGGGGTAAGGAGTTATTCCAGAACAAAGTTGTTTTCATGTTTCTTATGTTAGGTTGTCTTATTCTTGGCTTGGAGCCACAGAAGGTCATTCTGTCAAGAGGAGTGATGTATGAACTACAGGTGTAGGTGCAAGTTCAGGTTGTGTGCATGTATATAAAAAAAACCACAAGAAGGTGTTTCACACCTTCAGCCAGAGCATTTCATGTTGATGGTTGAAGCATCCACTTGCAAGTGTTGGAAATAAAGAAAGACTACTCTCTCCTGTGCTCTGTCGTCCGTTCACAAGAAATTACCACTGCAATATCCTTTGATAATAGAGTGAGCTATGAGTGACATGTGAACAGCCATCATTTAACAGAGCAGTCACATGTGTGCTCGCTCCCTGGCTCATTTATACAGCCTATTAACTCTTTAGGTGCTACGAGTGACGCAGCCAATGATTTAACAGGTGTGTAGTTTGGTTGCACCGTCGCCATGTGAATGACAACAACAGAAGAGCGTGTCAGAGGCGTGATGGATCCCATCTCAGTGCAGCCCAGCTCTACTCAGCCTATAAAACTGGTCACACAGTGGCTGTGGAAATGTCTGCTTTTTTTGCGGTCTGGTACAGCGACCTATGGGCCGCAGGTGTGGTGGCGAACACAACGACCCCTTCGGCCTCCGTCCTGGTCTGCTGCTGCTCTTCTCGGTGTCACTCAACCTCCAGAGCAGCTCTTCACTGCCCGAGTAGCCCTGGGCTCGCTGGGTACAGCTCCGCTACCCAGCCTGTTTGCTCTGCCTATGAGCCAAGAGATACTACAGCTGCCTGAGCGCTCTACATACCAGGTCTGGTCCCAGGTATTAAGGGTGTGACGCCCAATGGTTTGGGAGGGACGTGACAAATGCAAGGATTATCAATGCAACAACATGCTGGTCTGGGCCGAGGCCACTGTCACCATGATTTCAGCAGTTACAGGCTAACGCTTCAGGTTCAGGCTTACTAATTAATTACCATATCCATGACCTATGACAGGAATTTTAGCTTAAAGGGATATTCCGGTGTAAGTTTAATCCATGGTCTAACACACCTTGACACCGAGTAAGACTCCCCCTCGAGAGGTCAAGTTAGCTGACCGCTAGCTTAGCTAGTTTTAGCAACCTCAGAAAAGACCGCACGATAACAATACACTGCAGCTTATGTCTCCAACTAGAAACCGCCATCAAAAAGCCACAATTAATGGTGAGAACAGCAGCAAACTTCAGCAACAGTACATGTACAGTCCCAGCACACAGTACGAAGCATCAAACATCTGCTAGCTTTGCCGGATTTGTATTAAAAACACAGCACAACTCACCCTCTCCTCCAGCAGCCTGCCTGTGTGGGGAAGCCCTGACGAGTCGATTACCGAGTGCAGTAGATTTCTGCAGCTCAAGGATGGAGTAATAATCATACATTTTCATCCTTGAGCTGCAGAAATTTACTGCACTCGGTTAGCTAGTGGTCAGCAAACTTGACCTCTTGAGGGGGAGTCTTACTTGGTGTCAAGGTGTGTTAGACCATGGATTAAATTTACACCGGAATATCCCTTTAATCTGCCTCAAATTGCAGAGATTTACCTTCGAATGTTTAAGACTGTCACCTCCCTGTTTGGTGTGTTGCAAGACTGAAAAAGTCATACTTGAATAAGTAATAAGTAAAACGACAACATATTACTTTAGGAAAAGTGAAAGTCACCCAAAAATATTGATGCATATTCTGAATAATTTAAACTGTTTCAATCCTCTGTAATCGCTCACTTCTGTTTTTTGGACTCCTCCCCTGAAGCGAGCTGACACATGCTTTACTTTAGAGCCCACATAGCCCCACCTCAAACGAGTACATTTACTTAGATGCTGTTTTTCTTAACACACAGTACACAAGCCTTGTTGTATCTATCTTATAAAATCAACAGTTTAAAGCCCTCATTTTTCCCCACAGTAACATGGTGAACATGGTGTTGAATATCAGATTATGAAAACTCTACTGTAGATAAAAATACATTCATTTAAAAATGTTCTAATTTGGCTCTGATGCAGCATGCAATCTGCAAAGTAACTAGTAACTAAACTTTTCACATACATAAAGTGTTATGGAAGTATAAAGTAGCAGAAAATATGGAAATACTAAAGTATGTGTACCTCAAAATTGTAATTTAGTACAATACTTAAGAGAATGTACTTTTCATCACTGAAGACTGGTTTAGCAGAGTTTCATATGCATGATAAAGTAACTGGTAATATACTGTATGTCTGCTTCTAGGATGAGCTATATGTAAAGTAGGAATAGGGACAGGATGTGGTAGTGTGGATGTAGTTTCTAGCATGGAGTCTGAGTGTCTCCAGAACAATTAAAGACTTTGCTGCTTTTCAATCAAAATCTCTTAATGTACATTGATCAATGACTTCTCTGTGTTGAACAACATGTAGTTTTTAGGTGGTACACTGCTTCCACATTTTCATTCAGTTTAGTTGTTGGTGTATAATTCTTTAAGAAACTGTGATCTCTTTGAATTCAATTATTAATGGTGAGCAGTGTAATACTGAATATTCTCAGTATTGGTGGTTTTGGTTTAATACCATTTCATTAAAATAAATGATAGAATAACTATTCATTTAACCCACAACTCTGTTCCAATTGTCCAGGAGTGTTTCTACCAGCATGTAGTCAGTGTTCTGACTACACAGGGCAGAGCTCCATAACAAAAGCCTTCCACCTTTGGAGGAACTGACCAGTATGTCCCAGAAGCTCCGGCGGGTGCTTTTGCTGGTGGGTGTGGTGGACTCTGGTGTACTGGTCCCTGTCATGGCGGTGCTGCCGACAGCTTGGGTTAAGCTAATGGGCGAAGGGCTGGTTTTAAAGACCCGCGAGCCGCTGCGCTGCCTGGGGCAGTCCTTCCCTTCTTTCACCTCCGGCAAAGGAATCAACAGGCCTGAAGACACAGAAAGCAGTAGCCAAAAACAAGAACATGCATTTACATTTAAGTGGAGTGATGTGCGTCTTTATAAGTCAGTTTGAGCTAGAGTTCCACTTCCCAACAAGGCAGGTTTGGGTTTGTTCATTTTAAAAACACATTTGTCAAATGGACATTTAGTATGTTCTTTCCCTGACTTAAATGGTCTGCGTCCATGTGTGGGGCCTAAGAGACATGGAAAGACAGAGTGAAGCCAGTATGTTTGATTGGTGAGCTAACAGTTAGTAACGGATGAAATCAGGAATGCACAACATTGTGAAATGTATGTTATCACCAATTCATTGTATTGGCACAATTATAACTGATAAGTAGAGCCAAGAAAACAAAGCAAAATGTATTTCAATGACTTAACAAGCAACAAAACATGTGGCTGTATGCAGCTTTGAAGTCGGTTTGCCATTAGCCAATAAACACTGAAGAGGAGAAAAAGCGCAACTCACAAATGTATTGAATGCATTTTTAAATATAGTATTTTAAATCCCTCATTGTTTAGTAGCTAGCAGTCTTCTTACTTGCATTTATTGGAGGGCTGCTGATTATCTTGGCATGTTACCTTCAGCGTAACAGTGTGAAACCATGTATGCACTTGAATGTGCATCTTCATGGACTTGCACGGTGTAAACAGAAATTCTAGCGCTCCACAAAGCTTTGAAAGGTGAAAAAACTCAACAGGACAGCTTTAAGGTTAAATTCAAAAAATTCACAAAAAGAAAACTTTTATTTTCTTTGATTGATCATTTACTTCTAGATAAATTATAAAAAAATAGTTCAAAGATACTTTCACCATAATGGGAGCCAAGGTGGGGAAGACTTAATATCACTCACCATGTTCTAATTAAAAACGTCTTTATTAAGCTTATAGCATCAATTAATGAATGAACTCACCTTTAGCCTCCTCTCTCTGAGCTTTTGTTGCTGAGCAGAGCAACCCCACACAAAGAGGATTGGGCAGGACTCTTAGCTCCATGACAACATCACAGAGTGCATGGCGCAGCGCCCCCTGCAGTTTGTCACTCAGCTGTAAGGGGCTGACATTGCCTTGTTCCCAGATGTCAAACTGCACATACAGCTGTGGCTCTGAAAGAAGATAAGCAGACGCGGCTGTGACTGGTACGGTTTAACACGGTCTTTGAGCTACAGCTCCCAGGCACTGAAACAAACAAAGCATTCAAGAGGAAAATCCCGTCGACTCAGCACAGAGCAAGTCTATCTCAGCTCCTAAGAAGGGTCAAACTGTACTTTTAAATAGAGACAGATAACTACATACAATAAGTTCAGGGGTTATTTCGGGGAGAAGAGAAACAACCAACCAAGCAGCAACCTCTGGGGCTTGGACTGACAAGTGACTGTGTTACCCTGCAGCCAGCTGCTGAGGCTGGAATGCTGTGGAGGAGCAGCCGTGGGCAGAGCGTGGAGCTCCCTGTCTGCTGCTATCACACTTTCATTTCCTTGCATGGATTACATTTAGTTGACTTGACATATCTTTCCTATCTTCCTTTATCATTATGGATGGTAATTTTATTCATTATTTGTGAATATGTGACGAGTCAATGAATACACATGTACACAGGGATGGAAGAAAAGGAGATTAGGAGATGTTTCACTTTCTCTTGCTTTTCTTGAGCTTTTTGCCACTTCCTAACTGAGACAACCTCCTCATCTAAACTAAGCCCTAACCTTACCCTCACCCTCTATGGAACACTCACCGCCCCCTCATGACCACCATCAATCATATTATAATGCAGGACAAATTAGGCTCAGTGCTGTGTTTACCTGTTCCTGAGCGCACGTTGGTGGAGAACACTTTACCAACAGTGGTAAGCTCATCAAAATGGTTTTGATGAAGGGGGATATTGCGATTCTCTGATCTCTGCAGTCTTGTGCAGTCCTGAGCTGGAACCTGAAGGGGGTGACCCTGGCTGTTCACAAATGAGAGGGCGATGCAGGCAATACCTGAAAGAGCAGGGGAATACATTCAAATTAACAAATCGTACAGACCCTTAAAGACTGAAATCTAGCCGGCTCATTGGGTTTTCAATTTGTACCACCTCCCAAGAGATAGAAGCAATTTTTATATAGCTCATTAGGCACATATCCATTTCTATACTTTGGAAATCTATTTTGTTTTAAATGCCATGGTATCTCTCATCTCATCCTCTTGTATCACAGATTTAAGTGAGCACAGTAGAACAGAAAAAGGGAGTGTTAATAGCCACTTGTGATGCTCTGATGCTACCGTTCCTCAACACATTACAGCTTTGCACAAGTTTCACCATGAAGTACAGCTGCCTTAGAACACTGCTTGTGTGAGACAGTACTGCTGGATGTGTTAGCTTTGGCACTGGCTATTATTGCACACACTGGGCCTCATTCATGAAACGTTAGTAAATCTGTGCGTAGATTTGCACATAAAAGCCTACCCTACTAAAAACCTACTCCGGATTCATGAACGCCGCGGGAAACTCAGATCTGATCGTAAACACGTGTGTATGATCATGAATGCCAATCCATCTTAAAGTGACAGCGCGCTCCCGCTAATCAGCTATTAGCATAAAACCCCGCCCATGAATTGCCAATGACCACCATATAAGGAGGTGTAGAGGCATCCTGTCGACCTGTCAGTCATGGCGCAAAGAAAGAAAGAGAAAGAAAAAAGAATTATTCCGAAGCGGAGATTGAAATCATTTTGGGAGAAGTGCAGTAACCCCTATCCCCTATGGATATAGAAGGGTAAGTCCATATATAACACACACATGGAATTATGCAGGCTATATTCTTACCAATGAGCCAGCCGTCTCTCACAGCTCCATCCTCCAAACGCATGCCAACTGCGCAGTTACGCAGGATAAATGCGTCATGCGTCCCACCAGGCCACCGTGCCACAGCGTTTAACAACACACACTTTGCGTCACAGATCAGTTGCACATTCACGGAATGAAAGGTTTTCCGGTTTATGTCAGCAAATGCATCACCGGATAGAGCCTTGATGGGTACGTGTGTGCAGTCTATGGCACCGATGACACCTGGCATGTTTGCGATCGCACTGAATCCCTGCATTACTTCTACCTGCCGTTGTGCGCCATAGAGACATTTAATATACTCTGGCATTAGTTTAATAATACCGTTAAGAACTGCAGGCAGGATGCGGCTCATAGACGGTTGTGAAATGCCGGACCTGTCACCTATCTAGCACCCCGTCTCTGGAACCCCCATTATTAGCCTATATTTTTATTATCATCATCATTCAGCATGTAGAAAAGAACGCGTAATCTATTGAGTCAATTTGCATAGATAATTGACAATTATGAGCTTAATCTGAATCTTAATCCTGCCAATTGCCAACTAATTTAACTAAATGTGTTATATTTTTACTCGTTTGTCATGTTTATATCACGCGTATTGTGTACATAGCAGAGCGCAATATGAATTAAAATTGTAAATTTCCAATAGTGACAAGCATTATTTATATGCGTTGTTAAATGGACACAAGCACTACGTGTGGTCAGCAGCATGTGGAGATTTTGTTGGTAGCTACGAAAAGATCGGAGCTACTGAAATATTGATGAATGCGGAGATGCACGTAAATTTCCGTCTGCGAACGGTTTACACACAAATTCGTTCTGCTCACGTTTCATGAATGAGGCCCAGTGTGTGAGGAGCAGCAAGCATGGAGGGGCGTGGACGTCGAGACAAGAGGTATGTATGTCAGAAATACAAATCAGCTTTACCACTTCAGAGGAAACATGCCTCTGTAGGCCATGAAGTCAGCGCACCAACTTCTGATACTACGTTAATCACTATCACACATTAGGGATGCACTGATACTGCGCTCATATACTCCCAAAAATTCACTGATGCCACGCATCGATACCACTTTATTTTTTTGCGATCAAATGTTTATTTTATTTTAAAGAAAAGTATAGATAGGCATATGCACGTTACAAAAATAGATCACAAGATATATCTTCACATACCTATACATATGCTTATACACAGATGTACATGAACCCAGGAACCCTTTTATTGCATTAGGCCTTATATTGCATGAAACTGAAGACCGCGATCAGAGGGCGGCTTGTCATTTCCTGTTGTCATTTCGGACAGGCGGACCACGGCCCGAGTCCGGACCCAGACGCCGTCCTATGCGGACCTGGACCTACAGTCAATAAATTATTGAAGTATTTTAAATTTTGACGGAGCGCTTCTATTTTGATGGGCGCCGCCGGTTTAGCGAATCAGGAATTCCACTGACCAATTGCATGCAAGTTAAGCCATCCCACGTGATGCTACTCAGCCAATCAAATCTGTGCATTCAATTCAATTCAATTCAATTCAATTCAAAAAACTTTATTTTTCCGTTAGGAACTTCACATGTGGAGGAGTAGCAGGGTGTGTCCATACCCAACAATCATACAATAAACAAACACACCCACCCACCCACACACACACACACACACGCACACACTAGACATATGGCAGATAATAAAATCTTTGCTGAGCCTGGTGAATAAATAAGTTATTAGTACCTCCAGAGTGGAGGGGCAATAAATAATAGTTAAAAAAAAAAAAGAGTCCAGGTGTTAAAAGAGAGAGGAGACAGTTCAAGAAGGGGGTTCAACCGTTCAAAAGTCTTATGGATGCCGGGACAACGCTTGATACTGTATTGGCAAGACCAATAAAGTCACAGCTTAGCTATCATAGGAACCAAAAGTTACACCAGAATCTCAGCCATTCTTCCTCTTGATCTTCTCATCATTACAATAGTAATCTAAGTAGCATTGAAGTCATTCAGCCCATGTTGTCCGACCCCACAGAAAGACACAAATTGCTGAAAAAGTTCATGCTGGTTCTGATAGAAAGGTCTCAGAACACGCAGTGTGTCGCAGCATGCTCCTAACAGGGCTGTGTAGCTGCAGACGGTTCAGAGTGCCCACGCTGACCCCTGTCCACCACCAAAAGTTGCTACATTGGGCACATGAGCATCAGAACTGGTCCACGGAGCAATGGAAGAATGGTCTGATGACTCTCAGTTTCTTTTACGTCATGTGGATGGCCGGGTGCGTGTGCATTGCTTACCTGGGGAAGAGACGACAGCAGGATGCACTATGTGAAGAAGGCGAGCTGGCGGAGGCAGTGTGATGCTTTAGGCAACATTCTGCTCTTAAACCTTGGGTCCTGCCATTTGTGTGGATGTTCCTGTGACACATACCACCTACCTAAACATTATCGCAGACTAAGTACACCCCTTCTTGGTAACGGTAGTGCCTGATGGCTGTGGCCTCTTTCAGCAGGATAATGGACTCTGCCATACTGTAAAAATGGTTCAGGAATGGTTTGAGGTACACAACACTGAGTTCAAGGTGTTTGCATTGGCCTGTAAATTCAACAAATCTCAATCCAATGGAGCATCTGTGGCGTATCAATTTTTATATTGCCGTCACTCCCATTGTCCCCACTTGCCTCCTTAAAAGCACGTAAAAATAGAAATCCCATTTCCTGCTGAAAATGCGAGTGTGAATGCTGAAATGCCCATTGCTGGACACCGACAGTGAGAGAGAGCATAGCAAATTTCAGCAAAGAGCCACAGGATGGATTCCTACTGAAGACGGAAAAGAAATCTAAAGAAAATAAAAGAACATGCATCCGCATTCACACTAATGACATTGTTGACCCTACCTTTGCCTTTTACATGAGACATATCCAAATGCATATGCAAAACTGTCCCAGTTTGCCAAATACAATAGAAATGAAAGTAAGAACCTGGGACCAATTAAAATTCAGGTTATAAGAAGCCCCAGTTTGCAATTTGTTAGGGATAGAAAAAAAGCAGCAAACACTGCACCAGGATAATGTGATTACCTTTGCCTCCTGTGCCCTGGCCTCCAGGTTTATTGTAGAGGTAGATATCACCATCAGCCAAGTCACTGCTCAGATGAAAGTAGTGCTGCAGACAGAACAGGATAGAGAATCAGTCCCTAGATGCTGAAAGCACAGAGGTAAGCATTTATTCAATAAGACTTGTCAAAATGATTTTAGTCTATGTAAGTGCTGCAGTGTTGGGAGCCTACCACAGCTAGAGTGATTCATTTTCAACTACTTAAGGAAAGATTTTAATAGAACTGTTTGTAGTGCACTTGAATATTTCCAACTGTCATCTGTTAGCGCAAGGGAGGCATTTTTGATTTGCAAGCAGCAATGACTAACTCCAAAGTTAGACTGATTGTTCACTTTCTTCTTGTTACCCAGACAGTGCCGCTAAGACCTCGACACACAGAAACAGTTTCTAGGATTATGTGTGACTTACTGTATGTGTGAGCTATCACAAGTTATGATGAGAGATTAAATACACGTTAAGAAAATAGTCCACAGATTTCGCAATGTTTTTTCTTTTCTACCACAAAAAACTTTAAACTTCCAAAATAGTACATAGTGGTGCCCAGTGCCTAGGTAGGTTAGGCACAGTGGTCGGGTGGGTGGGTATCTTTGCAGAGAAACACCACACAAGTGTTTTTACATTTATTTTGTCTATGCAGGCTGTTTCCACCTGCTTCCAGTCTTTATGCTAAGACAAGCCAATTCATTCCAGGTGCTAGTTAAAGTACAATGCATAACGTTAAACACAAGAGTGGTATAAATCTTCTAACTCTTGGAAGGAAAGTGAATGGTGAGTTTCCAAAAATGACACACTAATTCGTCGCACCACTGAGTTCAACTTTGGTGTCTGACATGCAAATCTGCACTGCTGACAAGAGACAAACAATGTTGACAGAGGAAAGAGAGAGCTGGAGGACGCTAACGTAGCCTTTTAACTGTGTTACACCATCTACTTTCTTATTAATCACTGTTCACAGATATTTGCATATGAATGCAGAGTCTATAGGCTGGGACATCATTTTGGTTGCAGAAGTGTTTGTTGGTTTGTAGTCTGTTTGGAGTATTTGCCACTACCCGATCTGAGTAGCTGCCCAATCAGTGTAACACATGTGCACGCACTTCTGCCATCTAATGGCATTTTCCAGCTGCACTTCTGGCACCTCCACCTCCAAGTCAAACCAAGGCACAGCCATTCACTTTTCCATCACCAGTTTTACTGTGGCAAGTTGAGCCGAGCTGCAGTGACGTCTCCGACTGCAGCCGACCCATGACAAGCACCCGTCTCCCCCTCAGACTGTTGTGTGTTGTAAGTCAATACTCAACTCATGTCTGTGCAAGAAACCTAAGAGAAAGACATATTTATAAAGTCACTGGCCCTCATTTATCAATCTAACGTAGAAACCAGCGCAGATCTGAGCGCAGAAATCATCTTACGACAGGGTTCATGTGTGATTCATCAAACGTTCGTGTCTCGCCGATCACAGTGTAAGAATGATTGCCGTTGATAAATGTGGTGGCTGAAAACATAAACCTTAAATCTTCTCAGTTTAGAGGCCTCGCCCCTAGAGTTTACGACATGGAGATGCATAATACGTCCAAGAAGAGTAACTTCTCCAACCTTGAAATTGAGACCATAACATCGCACGTACAATTAAACAAATGAGTTTTATTTGGCAGCCTGAAAAGTGGCTTCAGAGGAAGTCGGAAGAATGCTGTATGGAAAGAAATCACTGCTGTGGTCAACAGCGTTGCCGTCATCAATCAAACTCCAGCTGAGGTCTGAATATTTAATTTATACATCCACAATATATATAGTTATATATATAATCGATTATATCGCAATTTATATTTAGGTCAAGAAAAAATGGTCAGATCTCAAACTCGCCACCAAAAAGTGTGTTGCGGCTGAATGAATGCTTGAAGCATTTTGCCTGTTTAGCCTATATTTAAATCAATTATGGTTATTATTACGGTTGCAGTCAGAGTTCATTCATACTTCATATTATGCATGCAAGTAGTCTAGGAAGTACTTAGTGCAGTGGTATATATATATATATATATATATATATATATATATATATATATATATATATATATATATATATATATATATATATATATATATATATATATATATATATATATATATATATATATATAGGACTATTTATGGAAAACAAGTTTTTTATTGCACATCAATGTTGGCCGAAATATCCTTATTCTTGTGATCTGGTCAGGACTTTGACGAAGGCGAACCACGGCTGGCTTGACCGCAGTCTTCTCTTCAGCCTCCTCAGCCAGCCTGTCTGCATCCCTAGCCAGACCCTCAGGCCCCGCCCACACGAAAACGCTGTTTTGTGTAAACGCACATATTTTCCATATTTTTGGCCGATTGTCCACACGGATCCTGTAAACACTGCGCCTGTAAACACACTTTTTTGAAAACGGGTCTCAGGGTGGAGAAATGTGGACGGTGAATCCGCATACTTTTCTATACGACGACGTCATCGCCCCACCCCTCAACCTCTCGCCTTCGACCTCTGAACCCTGCGACGTTTCATTACAACAACAACAACAACGGCGGACTACATGCTTGTGTTGGTGCTGCAGAAGATTCTGCTTGGCTTGTTGCTTGTGGTCTGTGTCTGTGTTGAAGTGCTGTAGCAACATGGCGTGTTCGGACCCGGGGCAGCGTTGTGTTCTCAATTATTGGTTCCGCCACTCTTTATTTAGGCTACGTTATTTAATCAAAATAATAGTGGTTGACAAATGAAACTTTTGAGGAGAATCTCAAGGAAATTGAATCGAAAGCAACTGGATTTGGTTTTTTGTCTTGAAGACGTTTCACCTCTCATCCGAGAGGCTTCATCAGTTCCTGCTCCCTTGACTAGGCTGGGACTAGTCCGACTAGTTAGTATTACAGTCCAGCTCTTTGTTCTTATTCAATAGACATCCCAAGAGGTCTTCCAGCCCCCACGCTCGTCTGGCGGCTGCAAGGCTGAAGCTTGAATCAGCTAGAGAATTTTGTCCTGCATTTTGTCAGCGTGCGTCCAGACACAAAGTGCACAGACAGATCTGGAGCGCGAGAGCTGTCTACACCTGGCTGCGCTGATAACACATAAAACATAGAGTCTGTCTCTACACTGCCGTTTCATCCCCTAACATACTATGAACATTTTTCATGCAGTACTTTGCTAAAATAGAGAAAGCTCGTTAACAGGAAGTCGCTGCCATTTTGTTTATGTACTGTGAAAATGGAGGCTAAAAAACTGTGATGAAACTATTAAACAAGTCACTAAGAAATGTTTCACTTCTCTTGGCAGGGTGGCTTAGGAGGTGACAAGAGGCAGGGTGATGACACGCAGCAAGAGACTACAGGTGGGGCTTGACCCCTGGGCCTCTGCAGTGGGTCTGTACATGGGTCACACACTCTATCAACTGAGCTGCCGGGTGCTTCGGAGAGGACTTTTAATCAGACTAGAAAGATCTTCACTGAATGATTTCATGTGCCTAAACATACTACACAAACACATGGTCTTCATTTTCATCACTGAATAAACTGAATAAACAAATGGTCCATTGCAGAATAATACATGTATAGTATATTTTCGAATTATAACTATTGACGCATTAATGTGTCCATAACTTTAGGGCTGCAGCAGGTAAAGGATGAACTAATATTAATAACTGCATATACTGCTGGTTTGCTGAACCTATAATAATATAACCTAGCTACAACCTTAGCTTATTGATATAAAATACAAATAAAGGAAGTAAGTAGCGAGTAGGGCTAACGCTATCTAAACTCACTAAAGCTGCAAAGATTTAATAAAAGTGTAAAAGTGTAAATTAAATTCTGAATGGCTGTATCTTAGAAACTGCTTTCACCAACTTATCATGCACCTCAAGGAAAAGTTTGATATCCAGGAATCTAGTTATTTTCTTTCCAAGAATTTATGAAAAATGTTAACAATGTTGACATTTACATGTCACATACACATTACATTCCACACATTATGTACTATGTTCTGACAAAAGTCAGTATGGATTGTACCTTGAAGTGGTGGGCTGTGTTGCTGTCTGTGTACTTTGGTACATGCAGGAAGATGAGGAGGTTCTGTCTGAGGTAGTGAGCCACAGCAGGCAGCCAGGAGAGACAATACTGAGGGAGGCTGAAGGTCATCACCTCAGTGGCAGGAGATCCTGATGGCTGGATGAACTGAACGCACAACATTTGGGGAAGGTTTTTATCCAAAGCAATTTATATTTATATATATATATATATACACATACATATATAAACAAATTATGGAATCTAAAATTAGGAATCTAAAATATGAAACATATTTAGAGTTATTTCACACTTTTTTTACTTTAATACATAATTCCATATGTGTTGATGTCTTCACTGAGAATCTACAGTGTAAATAGTCATGAAAATAAAGAAAAACCATTAAATGAGAAGGTGTGCCCAAACTTTGGACTGTGTGTGTGTGTGTGTGTGTACATATATACATACATATATATATATATATATATACATACATATATATATATATATATATATATATATATATATATATATATATATATATATATATATACACACATATATATATATATATACATATATACATATATAAATAAAAACACATACATACGCACATATGTTATAATTAAATGTTATTATTAAAAGTATACACCGATCAGGCATAACATTATGACCACCTACCTAATATTGTGAAGGTTCCCCTTGTGCAGCCAAAGCGCCTCTGACCTGTCAAGGACTTAATGGACTTAAGACCTCCGAGGGTGTGTAGCAACTCATAATGTAATAATTGCTCATAGTAACAGCTCATAATGTAATAACTTACATGTAATAAAAGTTCATAACGTCATAATCGGCTCATAATGTAATAAAATCATGAGTGCATAATGTAATAACGTCTTTGTGCACAATGTAATAATGTAACAATTTATTACATTATGAGCCCAACTATATAGCAACTCATAATGTAATGACAGCTCATAATGTAACAGTGGCTTATACTGTGACAGAAGTGTTGCATTATCATCATTTACCTCTGAAGTAAAGGTACAAATAAAGCAAAAGACATGGGTATCAGCACCTTTAATGAACAGCATTAGTAAAACTGAGTAGCCTATTATTTAATAATAGCCTAACTGTATTCTCACATTTTATCGATGTATAAAGTTGAGCCATTAGGTGGCATCCATGAGAGTTGTTTTGGGCCTTTGAGACTGCCGTGCTCACCTCTACTGTCTGACTAGTGCAGGTAAGCAGCACTTTTTGTGACTTCTAAAGTTCAATTAATATCATTGTTAAATCAAGCCATTTTTAAATATTCTGTGTATTAAGATTTTTGTTAGCACAATGTTGTATGGTTTAGCTAGCCGCTATTTCTTGCATTTTAGTTAGCAGCTATTTATTGTGTATTAAGATTTTAGGTAGGATAACGCTGTATGTTGGAAGCATTTAGTATGGATCCTACGCACAGTTTTAAAAATCAACACCTGGGACTTGATTCCCACGCGTGAAATTAGTTTCCCAGTCTGTGTTGCATTTTGAAGTTTTAGAATATTTTTTGCATTATTTTAGCATTCTGTCAGATGGTTTTGTTGCATTTGCATTGGTGATTTACTGCGTGACTTCCAGCTGTGTTGATTTTGTCTCCCGCGTTAACTGAGCAATGTGCTATGGATTTTCTATCCCCTTGACAATAATAATAATAATCTTTCCCTTAACTATACCAGTACTTTTAATATTAATCAGTGGTTTTAACGCATAGCGCAGCAGTTTCAATACCTACCCGCAGAAATTTGTGCCTCTGCGACAGAAAACAAAAAATGGACGCCTGCCTGACACAAAAAATGTTTATGTAGACAAATTAATAAATTAAATTTCATGAGTATTTCACAAACTGCGCAACATGCTAAAATATATGCACATATACTATTTGTTAAACATAGATCACCACTGATCTAGTGATTCTCAACACACACACATATATATATATATATATATATATATATATATATATATATATAAAAATGTATGCATACCTCGCCTCAATGTTTAATGAATCAATTAACTTTGTTTCATTTACAGAAAAGGAACAATGAGAGTGGGCCTAACAGTCTTTGTGCTGTGCACACTGGGCCTTTTGGTTAGTGACATTCAAGGCCATGGAAATCGAGTGATGGATGATGAGACATATGATGTCATTGTAAAGGTTCTGAGAGGAGAATTTCACGTTCCTGTAAAAGAAAGAACAAGGGTCCAAAGCTCTGCCCTTGTTCATCTCTGGAGGAATAAGCACTTGTTTGGGCTATCAGATGACAGCAAAACATTAAATGTACAATGGGAAATTGTTTGCAAAAAAGACCAGCTATAAAGGTATTGTTAAGACAGGGTCTGATTAGACCAAGGGATGTGGTGCCAGAAAACTTAATGTGTATCTAAAGGATTCTGGCATCAGTACAAGAAATGTGCAAAAGGTATTGGACAGGTCCAGGCGCTATCATCTTCACAGAGCTATTTTTCGAAACAAGGTCATTCCCAAGCCCATCAGAGCTAAAACGGTTCAAGAGCGTCATCAAATCGACCTCCTTGACATGGTGAAATGGGCCGTCAAGCATAGAAATGTTAGATATAGGTACATCCTAACCATCCTTGATGTATATAGCAGATACATATGGCTAGGCCCCCTGAAGAGCAAAGAGAGCAAAGAGGTTGCTAAACATCTCGTTGAAATCTACACTGAACATGACCCACCCAAGATTTTGCAGCACGATCAGGGCAAAGAATTCAAAGGTGCAGTCCAGAAGCTGATGGAATCGTATCAGGTCAAAGTCATTCAGAGCTCTCCATATCACCCCCAGAGCCAAGGTAAAGTTGAAAGAACACACCGGGTGCTACGTCGAAAAATCATGTATGACTTTGTAAATTTCAAACGAGGAGGTGTTAACTGGGTAGCACAAATGCCAGTTTATGCAAGAGTTATGAATCAGAACAAAAAAAGGTTCTCAACTGGATGTCTCCTTTTGAAGTGTATTATGGACGGAAGAATAACATCAGGACTCATCACTTAACCAGCAATACAACTGATGCTAGCCCCAACTCGGTTCCTGATGACTTAGAACAGAACATGACTAAGTTTGAGGAAAACCGCAGGAAGATACGAAGGAGGGCATTCAAGGCTACAGAACGTTGCATGAAACGTATAACTAAATTGAGGGAAAATCCACCACCATCAGTTTACAATTTACAGGACAAAGTGTTGGTGAGGGTCAGCAAAGGTCCAAGATTTTCTAAACGATATCCTGTGGTACCAGGTATAGTTGTTCAAAGAAATGCAGATCTGTCAAGATACAAAATCAAGTTCCAAATGCCAGGCAGCCCAGGCCATCAACATATCAAATGGTTCTCAGTGTCACAAGGGAGCGGGAGAAGCAACATTCCAAGCACAAGGCCAAAAAACATAAGTGCATACAGTTGTTACAGCCCATCGCCCATGAAATGAAGTTGGAGTCCTTTGAATCACTAGGTTTCAGGACTCGTTTGGACCCTAGCTCAGATGGCAGCTGCCAGTTTGCAGCTATGGTTGACCAACTTGCCAAACTTGGAATTTTTTGGTCTGTAGCATCTAATGCTTCACCCACATGCCATGAATGGGATACATCTTTCTAATTTTGTGGAAGGACAATGGGATGACTATGTGCAAAACATACAGCACAGTGGTACATATGGTGATCATCTGACTTTACAAAGAGTATCCATCATATTCAATGTGCAATTTATGGTTGTATCAACACTGGGTGTCAATGCAACAGCAAAAGTATCCCACATGGTCACTATAATGAAAGTCTGCCATTGCTAATTCTAGGGCATTTCGCTGAAGGTTGTGGGGACCATTATGTGAGTCTTGATGGACCAGTCAGACTATTGATAAAAAGAATACAGGACGCAGAGAAGCAGAGGTTACACCTTTATAACCCTAACTCTGACTAATATTCAAACCCTGACTATGACCAACATTCAAACCCCGATTCTGACCACCATTCAAACCCTGACTCTGAACACCATTCAAACCCTGACCAACATTCAAACCCTGACCCTGACCACCATTCAAAACCTGACTCTGACCAACCTTCAAACCCAGACTGTGAACACCATTCAGACCATTCAAAACCAGACTCTGACCATCACTCTGATCCTGACTCTGACCACCATTCAGACCCTGACTCTGACCAACCTTCAAACCCAGACTCTGACCAACATTGAAACCCTGATTGTGATCACCATTCAGACCATTCAAAACCTGACTCTCACCAACATTCAAACCCAGACTCTGACCATCACTCTGATCCTGACTCTGACCACCATTCAGACCCTGACTCTGACCAACCTTCAAACCCAGACTCTGACCAACATTGAAACCCTGATTGTGATCACCATTCAGACCATTCAAAACCTGACTCTCACCAACATTCAAACCCAGACTCTGACCATCACTCTGATCCTGACTCTGACCACCATTCAGACCTCGACTCTGACCAACATTCAAACCCTGACTGTGATCACCATTCAGACCATTCAAAACCTGACTCTCACCAACATTCAAACCCAGACTCTGACCATCACTCTGATCCTGACTCTGACCACCATTCAGACCTCGACTCTGACCAACATTCAAACCCTGACTGTGATCACCATTCAGACCATTCAAAACCTGACTCTCACCAACATTCAAACCCAGACTCTGACCGTCACTCTGATCCTGACTCTGACCACCATTCAGACCTCGACTCTGACCAACATTCAAACCCTGACTGTGATCACCATTCAGACCATTCAAAACCTGACTCTCACCAACATTCAAACCCAGACTCTGACCGTCACTCTGATCCTGACTCTGACCACCATTCAGACCTTGACTCTGACCAACATTCAAACCTTGAGTCTTACATTTGATAAATTTGAATCCTCTTTAGGTCTTTGCATGTATATCGCCATAAACTACCATATATAATGTTATAAAAGGGGAGGCAAAAATGAATGACAGTTCTGTCAAATATCATGCATAATGTTATTCCATCTGATATGTCCTTCCCTAGTCAACAGCTAACATTACCACAAATTATAATACATCTTGGTCTTTACTGAGAAAAAAAATTGTCTCTTAGAACCACTCATTTATGATAACCGCACTGGCAACCTCGAGTCTGGAGGGGAGGGGGTGGAGGGGGAGGCAGAGACGACTCGCTGCAGTATTTTGAATTTGAGTGTAGTAACCGTTTTGGCCATATTCTTGCCTATGGCGCCTTTAAATGTGTTTTTGATGTAGAATAAAAAACTGTTACTGTTTTCTGCATTTATTGTAGCAATAGAAAATGCTCTTAAACTACATGAACTACAGTCCTCCTCCCTCTTCCCTTATCCACCCTATTACTGTAGTGCCACCTATGTACAAATCATAGTCAAACACAGACCTCAGCCTGTAGGTGAATTCGAGTAGTCAATGTGCAGGTGTGGCCATTATGGACTTAATGCTCCACCACGTTTTGCAGAAATTGTGTGATTCTGCTTACATACAGACAGACAATCACAGAGGTGAAAGCAGGTCCTTTCACCCTGCAGGAATGGCAAAGGTAAAGAAATGGTTATAATGCAACACTTTTGTCACAGTATAAGCCACTGTTACATTATGAGCTGTCATTACATTATGAGTTGCTATATAGTTGGGCTCATAATGTAATAAACTGTTACATTATTACATTGTGCACAAAGACGTTATTACGTTATGCGCTCATGATTTTATTACATTATGAGCCGATTATTACATTATGAACTTTTATTACATGTAAGTTATTCCATTACGAGCTGTTATTACATTATGAGTTGCTACAGGGTGTCCTGTGGTGTCTGGCACCAGGGTGTTTTATTGTAGATCCTCTAGGTCCTGTATGTTGGGGGGTGGGGCCTCCATGGATCAGACCTGCTCAGCACGTCTTATAGGCGCTCGATCAGATTGGGATCTGGGGAATTTGGAGGCCCGGTCAACACCTTGGGCCCTTTATTGTGTTCCTCGAGCTGTTCCTGAGCAGTGTTTGTAGTGTGTCAGGGCACACTGTCCTGCTGGGGGGCCACTGCCATCGGGTAGGGTTGTTGTGATGACGGGGTGGACTTGGTCCACAACAGTGTTTGGATGGGTGGTTCATGTCAAGTGGCATTCACATGAATGCCAGCACCCAAGGTTTCCCAGCAGAACATCACATTGTGATGAGATGATCAATGATATTCACGTCACCTGTCAGTGGTTTTAATGTTGTGGCTGATCGGTGTATATACACACACACACACACACACACACACACACAAACAAAAAGGACAACTTACCTCTACATCAGCTGGTGTCAGCTTGCAGTTCCTGACGAGCATGACAGTGATGATGTCCAAGGTGGTCTCATCCAGGCGTTTCCGCAGCACCTTGACCAGCTCATCTGTGATCTCTGGACCTAACAAAAGTGAAAACCATCTCTGTGTCACCTTCTTGCTGCAAATACATAAATGTTCCAGCTGGTACATCACAAATGTGACTGAATTTGAGTGATTAACATTTAAACAAAGTGCTTGTCGGATTGTCTAACAGCATCTGAAACAGCCTTGCACAAACAAACAGACAAACAGTCACAATCATGCTCACTTTATGAATTGACTGACAACAAAGGATTTGCCTTTCACATTATTAGGGCCCGAGCAGGGTAACCTGCAAGGTCCCTATTGTTTTTGTAGTGACGACATTTTGTCCCAAATGATCACATTTTTCACTGCCTGAACATACTCCAAAACTCACCAAACTTGGAATATACGTCACACCTGGCAAAAAATGTCATAATCTATTGTCGTCCTGAATTTCCACCACTAGGTGGTGCTATAATCAAGGAAAGTGTGTTTTGGCTTATAACTCCCATATAGTTTATCACACCTTCAAAAACCTTATATCCACGCGTTCCCTGAATTTCACCGATTTGCACCAAACTTTGTGCACAGCATCTGTGGACACTCCTGACAAAAAGTTATTAAAAGAATTTTGATCTTCCAAACAATACTCAAGTTATTAAATAACAACTTCGTGTACATTTTGCTCAAAACTCGAAGTGTTGCATATCTCCACATTGGTGTGTCCGAATGACATGAAACTCATGCAACTACTTCCCCATGAGCCCCTGAGGCTCTGTTAATAATTTTGGGCGATGACCACTAGATGGTGCTCTTTAAATTGAAGTATTTCATATCTCCACATTGGTTGCTTGGATTAACACAAAACTTCGTACAATCATTGCCAAGGCCTTCCTGAGGATAGCTGACGAAGATGTTCCCAATCCGCCACTAGGTGGCGCTCTGGTGGCAGACTAATTTGATATTTGGCACTGTGACCACACCATAACACTTATGTCAATGAAATTCATAGGGCTGGTATAGACTGGCCCCTGTAACACACACCGAAAATGACCAGCAGGTGGCGCTATTATCAACACAAAAGTGTTTTGGGCCAATAACTCCCACATAATATGTCGCACATTTTTAAACCTTATATCCACGTGTTCATTCAATTAACCTGAATTGTGTAATGTAGGCCACGCCCAGATTTCCTGCCTAGTGGCAAACAAATGCATTGTCATTGTGAGGTTTATAGGGAATCAATGTTATTGTTTATGGTGTCATTATTCTAAAGCCATTAGACTGTGCAATCAAAATGTACTTCATTATGACTTGATAAAACCAGAAACTTGTCTACTGCCAGTTTCACTTCAAATTTCCAACAGTGAACTTTCAGGCTCAATTACAAAAAGCTCCCCTTATATGTTGTATATGGTAAGAAGGTATTTGGTAATTGTCCACATATATGATTTATTAATGTTTTAGAGGGCTAAAATACTGTGTAGTCTTTTAACTTCAACACATTTTCAGCTTAGAAAAAAGACGACAGTGCTTTACTACAGAAAAACACACACACACACATACACTTCAAGGAGGGTTTCCATACAGCTTCCATCCTGGATGTTGCAGAAAAACACAGCAAGTTCAAAGTACAGTGATTGGTGGGAGCAGACAAGGATTTGAATCGTGCTTCTCAGAAAGCGCTGATGTAATCCCAGCCTGTCTAAGGCAGGTAGATATCCCCCAGTACAACAGGGCTATCAAGGCATCTACAGGAGGTGCGGCTTCAGTGCGCCAATTCTCCGCATCCGTCCCAGTGTGAATCTCTTGGATGCAGCGAGGGGTGAAATTTCGCTCCGGTGCTGATCCGTCTCTGGAGGTAGTATCAGGGCCGCATTATTGGCGAACCGAAACAGTGTGAATGGATAAGCCGGCTTCGCGTATCGAGGGCGTGTCGATCGGACGGTCAGTTAACTACACAGGTCCTTCACTCAACTTAATACAGAGAAATGTCCCACAAAGCAACGTTACAGGACCAAACAACAGCAACGTAGTAACTGTAACTGTCTTTGGCAACTTATATGGGGAAAAACATACTGCAGATATACGTGGAGAAGCCTCCGTCCTCCTGTTTGTCCTCCCGTCTGTCTGACCGACACATTCATGCCAGAAAAACAGCGTCTGTCACCGGCAAAAAACTTAAACTCGCCGAGTGTTTGTGATGAAAATAAATCACCGCGACGGTCAGCCCTCCAGACCGAGACTTCAGTGAACTTTCCCCCGGAAGACAGCCTCCGTCCCCGCGAGCCAGACAGCGTCCAGTTTGTTGATGGCGAATATGTAATTATGTAATTTAGAGCGAAAAACGTAACTTTGTCACTTTCCAGGATGTTTGGTGGGTCAGGATCTCAATCACTACACATTATAACAGCATCCATATGATTATAAACTATCTGCGGGTTTAGATTGACAGGGGGGACACCGGGGAAACACCTTGAAAACACATCGACGTCATCATCATGACGTGTACCGTCACGCCTCTTTAGGAGCCGCAGCGTCAGCTTTCTGTCTGAATTCACATCGGATCGTCTTTAATGCGGAGCTGCTTACTCTGTGTGAATCGCTATCGGCGGAGAATTGGCGAACTGCCGCTGCGGAGATAATGCATCTTCTCCTGTGTGAAAGGGGTTACTTACAAAATAAAGGAGATGTATATATATAAAAAATACAATATAATATTGACAGTGTCAATATGTTTTCATGGTCATTGTGTGACACTGAGCTCTTGTCTCTTATTCCTTAGGTCTGGCTATACATACAATTACATATTGTACATTTAATGAGGTCAAAGAATAAATATATCGCCCCTGAACTGTTTTCCATTGAGCTTATATCAAAATGGACTAGCAATCACAAGCTATTTGCTTTATGTTTTACAAAGCGTCAAGGCATGGCACCTGCTGTGCTGAGCTGCCACTGCTCACTTATCAATAAATTATGATGATGTGTTTTTCCTTTTCCCCCGTTGAAAGGGAGAGAAAGTGGGAGAGGGAAAGAAAGGGAGGGAGAAAAAGAAAAAGGCAGTGCACAGGAAAAAAGTGCCCTTCACCAGTTGGGTGTATTCTCTTCATGTCTGTGAAATATTCTTCAGAAACAGACATTAAAACTGGTATGATGTTGATATGATTGTCTACAGGTTGTTTTCAGGTCCATTTGATGCCAAAACTCCAAATCCCTAGATGAAGCAATGCAACACAATGGTAGGATTTGTTGCTATGCAGGTGACACTTAATTCTATATAGCTAATAATCTCTACCATCTGGCACTCACAGTCTTGACTAATAATTCTCTGACAATATGCAGAGTGAATTGCATGATCCGATTCTGTTTTGATTCTGAATTGTTTTTTCTTCAAAATCAATTCTCAATTGGATGAATACAAAAGGGGGCACTATTTTCAGTCAGCTGAAATACAATATAAAACATGACCAGAATTTAAGATAACGGATCGGCAGCCTTTTCATTTTAAAAAAGTTAACAGCATTAATGAATAAATGAATGCATTTAAAAGCATACATGCCAGTATGAATAAATTAGGTGGTGTTTTCCCCTTTGTCGACTCCGCAAAATTAATGTCAGTCTCTGACTGACATCGTAAAAGGTATACATAAACATGGGGCCTACTTCACGTTTGTCCCACACAGGTAAATTAGTCATTAAATAAAAGAAAAACTTGCAACCACTGCCTTTTTTGAAGATGAACTACAAAATAACTTTAGCTGCACACTGTCAATTGTCTGGGTGCTGCACACCTTCGCAGTTCTGTTCCCCTTTATTCATTCTGTCAACAGCCCATTGTTAATTCACATTTAGAAAATTGATTTTTGGCATTTGTGAATCAATTCTGGATCGTTAAAAATAAGAATGTAGACTCTTGTGTGAATACGTTTTTTTTGTTTTTTTTTACCCACCCCTTCTCCATTGTATGAAACCCTAATTATCACTGATCATTAACATACAATGTGGGTGTTACCTTGTACGGTCTTACATACAACTAAAGCAGAATTTGAAGCCTTTTCTTTCTCCTTGAATACCACTTAGCTTAAGAACTGCAATGTACTGCTCTTAGGTCTCCCGCAAAAAAGTCTATAGCTCAACTGAGTTTGTACAAAATGCTACTGGTGCTTAAGTCTGAAAAAAAAAAGAAAATGGCTCAAATTACTGTTCTAAAGTGACTTCATGTTAGTCTTGGGACAGATGTTAAGATCTTGTTACATGCCTATACATCTGTTCATGGCTTTCCCCCCTGAACCAGTGACTCTCTACAGCTCACACAGAGACCAGAGGTCAACCTGCCTTCTACAAGAAAACCAACTGGAGTTTGTACATATTCTGTTTTATCAATTGAGATAATTGAACAAAATTAAAACGTTGCCAGTCCTTGATATTTTCCAGCTGTTACCTGCATTTCCTATTCCATGCACCAGCAGCAGGATGTGCTTGTCTACTTGTCCAACTGGCCGAGAACTATCCAGAGAAGACCTGGAACCCTGAGGAAAAAGACAACAAAGATGTCGACAATTTAGAGCCAGCACTCAACAACTAAACCGACTACACAACAAATGCAGATTGCAAATGATTACATGGACTGACTTTTGACAATTTTTATTGACCAAGTTTCACTGTATTTTCATCTGTGCATGAAGCATTTGTGATAGGACTGGGCATCTGTCTGTAATCCCCAAGTATGATCATACACTCTAGGCAACGTATACCAAAATCATTCCCCTGCCCTAATCTTGCTTATCCTCCAATTAACTGTTCTACTTAGCTGGATATAACAAGAGCAGGTAAACATTGTGTCTGTATACATTTCAATAAAGTCATCAACATCTTTTTTTCCTCTTTGCAGACATCAAGTCAGCGAAATTCAGTTCTACAGATGCACTTGATGTTAGCATTTACATAGTAACCCAGTTCAACCTTCTCGACAGGCATTCAAAAACATCCATCACCCCCTACTAGAATGAATCTGAGTGGATGTAGGGGACAATGCCAAGGTTTCCAGTCTTATCGCCTACATACTGGAGCTGGCAGGTCACAATTTAATATCTAAATCCATTTATTAGATAAACTGTAGAGATGCCCAGCGCTTAGATAGTCATTTACTGTCTAACTTAAACTTTCCACTAATCCTCTAACCAAGCAAAGATAGTAGTCATGAGAATGCGATTTTATATCATCTGAGTCAAGGAAGGTAGAGGTAGAGGAAACCCAATTGTGAATTTGCTTGAAATGTTTTATTTATGTATGTTGTCTTGCCATTGAATATTGCTTATACTTATGTTTAATATTGCTTAGACATTGTTCTTTGCTTAACTTTTATTTTTTATTCCTGGTTTAAACACACAGTTTTACGCCTGATTGGCTCTGTTTGGTCACAGAGAACCACAAGTCCAAATGGGGACCCTGCTCCATCTGGGCATGTCTCCTTTGATGTGGGATGGACTGTAGCGGGCCGCAAACAGCAATCTACCAAGTGTACAAACTTCATTCTTTCATTATCATTTTTGATGGTTTAATCGAAAGGCTTTTTGTGCCTTTGGTGGATTGCACAGAAACACACACAGACCCAATGACCTCTGACCTTAAGACAGACGGATGTCAAGAAAGACAAGGATGAGACCCCAGAAGACCTGCCTCGTCCACAGACTTTGCATACTCCTCCTTATGTCCTAAACCTACTGAAAACTAAAATCTTGTAATACCTTGAAATTTTAGATCCCTGCTTCATGATCTACCCGTAACTGATAAAGATGTTGTTGAGTAGGTTAGCATTATGGCTGTGAGATTCCTCTGTTACCTTTACACTGAGTACCAAGTAGCTACTACTTTTGAACTACTACTTTAATTTCTTTTCATATACTATTGTATGCTTCATCCCTGAACATTCAGCATTCTTTACCTTATTTGTTCAGTTTTTGGTGTCCTTGTTAAGATGAGTATGTCTATTTCTGCGAAGCAGACCAATAGCATTGTAAACTGGAGTCAAATTCCTTGCAAGTATACATATTCTTTGCCAATCCAGATTCGGATGTTTGTGTGTAGCCATGGGAACCTATACGTTCACTTACCATAAGGTCGTCGGAAAACAAAGGCTCTTGACTCCTGGCAAGCCCAGTGGAGCGAATCATCTGTAGATTTCCATCCACGTCAGAGTATTTCCCTGTTAGCGACGTTTCACAGAGTCTGGAAAGATTAACATAATGAACAACTATACTGATCATTTTCTTGTAACAAATAAGATATGTTAGGGTTGCACCGATACCATTTTTATCAAACCGAGTATTTTCATTTGTGTACTTGCGATACTGAGTACCAATAACGATATTTCTGCCACAAAAATAACTATTAGGTTACAGATGCACTGAATTGGAAGACAGATTTATTTTCTTCCCTGCTTGTTACAACAAATGATAATAAATTAAATAAAAATAAATAATCATAATTTCCTGTGTCTACAAAAAGCCTCCACATTGGCACTGCCTCCCCTTTTAACAAAATGAAACTTGACAAAATATCAATGAAATTTGACAAATTAAGCAATGAAACTTATTACACAGTTAACACAGTCAACTTAATATCTCAGTTAAACTATTGCACAGTCTCCACATTTGAATCAGTGTGATATATACTGAAGTAGCCCAGTAGTTGTATCAACGTCTGCCTGTAATCAAGAACTGACCGTCAAATCAAATAAAGAAAGAACATTTCGACAATATTTATTGTCACTTAACCTTTAATTATACAGATATATAACACTGCAGATATGTATTATGTTCTTCTCTTTGAGGAAAAGAAGGGCTGCATTTAAAAATAAAACAGTGAACATAAATAAAATAGCCTTTTAAAAATTGTGCTTCTTAAAATAAAGGACTTAATTTTGCAAGGAAACATTTCTGCTTCTGTTTCCCCTCAAGTCAGGTTTCAGCTACTGCGCTCTGCACTCCTGGACAGCCTCCGTCAGTAAATGGCTTTTTGTATTGACCCAAAATCCAAGTGACTCTGGAGGAACATTCACTAGCTCTTAGAGACACCATGTGGAGTTATGTTTCTCTGTCTCCAGGTCACTCGTCTCTCTGTCTGTCACTCGCTTTTCACCTCTTTCGTCTGTCTGTATTCAGAGTTCCAGTG
The DNA here is from genome assembly GCA_039737535.1 of Lagodon rhomboides. Classification (NCBI taxonomy): domain Eukaryota; kingdom Metazoa; phylum Chordata; class Actinopteri; order Spariformes; family Sparidae; genus Lagodon; species Lagodon rhomboides. Next base: position 33,712,913 of record CM077789.1, read on the forward strand.
TTCATCGCCTGGAATGCACAGATTTGATTGGCTGAGTAGCATCAGGTGGGATGGCTTCACTCGCATGCAATTGGTCAGTGGATTTCCTGATCCGCTAAACCGGCGGTACCGGTCAAAATAGAAGCAACCCGTCAAAATACTTCAATAATGTACTGACTGTAGGTCCAGGTCCGTATAGGACAGCGCCTGGGCCTGAACTCGGACCGCGGTCTGCCTGTCTGAAATCACAACAAGGAATAACAAGCCGCCCTCTGATCGCTGTCTTCACTTTCATGCATTGTACGGCCTAATGCAATAAAGTGGTATCGGTGCGTGGCATCGGTGAATTGCCATGTGTCACAGGAGTTCAATGAGTTCAGTGCCCTTTCTACCATACAGCTGCCTTAAGAACATCTGGAGGTGGCGTTTCCCTTTCAGCAGACTGATGGAGAAATCTTCCAAAAACTCAGTGTGACTGAGGACACAATTTACAGGTTGGCTGTTCCTCTTACAGGCCTTGTATGTGCAAGAGGGTTTATAGGAATTAATGAAAATGTGTACTCTTAAAGAGAAAGTTTGAAATCTATGAAGAAGTGAAAACGCAAAGTATCAATAATAATGACAAAGTCTGACCTGAGGTAGAAGACTGACTTTGTGCTCCGCTCCTGGTAGACGAACATGTTCTTCCTGTTGACCACACAGAAAGAGTTGAGCACGGAGCGCAGGGCCTGGATCGCTGAGAGAGGGGACAGACAACAGTCGGACATGTTCAGCATGTTCACAAAATACATAGATTAGGCTTCACAAGAGCAGCATCACTATTTCAAAAGCACTAAGTGACAAAGAAATATAAAAAAGGGCTCTGTAGCTAAAAAACTTCTGGCACATAAGAAGAATATCATCACTACTGCTGTGAAAGTTCTGTGACCTAAACACATCTGAACATTAAGCTGCATAGTGCAACCACACGCCTAACTGCTGCCCCACTCCAGCTGCTGGAGGTCGAGGGCATCTGGTGGTGAGGGAGTACTTTGACCCGAGTCATTCCCTTTCCTGTCCAGATCTTTGGGCCCGGGATCAGTCATCAGCTCCAAGAACAAAAGGCCACTTACAAGCACAGTTTTATGATTTCTGGCTACTGGGTAGTTTTCAAATAAATTCATAGAAAGGTTATGTAAGTGTAATTACTTTGGAAGAATCATGGAAAGGAACATTTTATTTGGTACCAATTTGGGGGAAAATAGAAGAGACTTATTACTACACTGAAATTGTTTCTTCACATAACCTTTAAGAAATCTCTGCTAAATATCAGATCTCCTTAACATGCAAACAGTCTGACAAACAGAACACTGAGAACAAAGTTTCAAGTAGTAAATTCATATTTACTTGGCTTTAAAGAAACTTTGAAGTGTTTTTAAGCTTTCAGCTGGAATGATGACTGCACTCTGATCAAACAGCGCTGGTGTTAATACTGACATCTTCTCAGATTCGATGGGTTGAAAATGGTGCAACACAACTACTGCACAACTGTTATGTTAAATCATCCTGAACCAAGGCAAAATGCAGACTGACAGTCCTGAAATGTATTCAGTGAAAAAGTGGAAACAACTGAACCCTCTGTAATCAGAGGTGGCAGCCCTCCTTCCATGAGCCCCTGTGTCCTGAGTGTTTGTGAAACCACACCAATTTTCATTTGCTGATTGAGACTCATTGTTCACAGAGGTTTATGCTACTTTTTGCTAACCCTCTGCTTTTTTTTTCCAAGTCTGGCGCAGTGGTTTGGACTTTTGAGGGCTGTTGAAGAACCACTGGACTGCAGTCTTCCCCTTGATGATGATCCCATGGGAAACAGCAGGGCTGTGAAGGCCACACCTTTCTACACTGGTTGTCCTGTAAAGCCCTCTGCTGCATTTTTGAAATATGCTGGGAGGGAGGGAGCAAGCTGAACCTGGTTGTGCAGTTACATTTTTAAATTAATCTCTGTCAGTCTGACTGTTTCCTCTTTTTTAATCTGCTTTGATCAAATGTGCCACTGTACAGTAGGAACTAGTTCTGGATGTTTGCTTCATTACCTTATTTGTAAAATATATTCATTTATTTATTTTGATTATATAATTGTCAAAACAGGGCAAGAAATATTTGAAATATTTGAAATCCTCTTTCTGTAAATTGAAAAAAGAGAGGAGCAGATTCCTCACGAAAACATCAGAGCTCAGCTCAACTCACTTGAATTTTACAAGTTATCTTATGTAGTTCAGTAAAGTATACACACTGTTAGCAATAATTAGAACTGTCATTGCTAATAACTTTCACCTTGCACCGATCTGTTGAGTCATTGTGGATATCACCCAGTTTTTACGAGCTCAGGTCTACAACTCACCCCTGGCCACCCCCATGTTGGGTCCCATCTTGAGACGTGGATGAATGTGGATGATTGTGCTCCAGACCACATCACAGGCAAAATGTCCAGGGACAAACTGCATGGTGGCTGCCAGGTAATCTCTGGCCTGGTAGCTCTCCTCGGTGTTGTATTCTGTATGGTTGGGTCAAGAAAAACAAGGATGAGCTCATGTAAATATGTACAGACGTGACTAAAAGAGCTGAGTGGGAGATCAGAGAAGAAGTTCAAGGGTCTGTTAAAATGAATTCAGGTTTCTTGTCACCTCCACTACCTGACACTGGGGTGCACAGAAACATGTCCAAAGCCTCTACATCTTCCTCTGACTCACCATCCGAGGTGTTAAGCCTCTGCCTGTAGAGAGACTCGTTCTTCCAGATGTCTTCTTCACTCTCAGCCACCAGCAGAGAATTACAAACATGGCTGTCATGTAGGTCCTGCAGCAGCATACGCTACACACACACACACACACACACACACACACACACCCCAGGAGACAATGAGCAGCAAGCAAAAGTAGCATTTGACAGGCAGCTACAGATCCAGTATACAGGACTGTGCTGATGGATGTTTGTTTGTTGCTATAAGTTATTGACACTAAATATATTGGGCACAATAAGTACTGAAAGCACTTCGATACCTGAAAAGGTAAGTTTCAATTCTCTTACTCTTAGTTAGCTTTGATAGTTCATTGGAAAGGAAATTCCAATCTATCTTTATAAAAAGATTTTGCAAAGGTTTATGGGTAACAGACAAATGCTGAACAGAGAACCTGAAACAAGTCTAAAACTCTTGACTGATGTTAATGTAATGTACAGTATTCCTCTGACATTTTACATTCTAAAAGAGTTTTTTTCTAATTTACTTAATATTTATTTGTATAGAGACAAGTAGGAGCATAACCTGCCATACACTTTAGCATTTACAGCCAAAGCTAATGTGCAGTGCCTGTCCCCAGATGGGCCTTTAAACTAAGACATCAAACTCAGAGTTTAGTACATGTGACGACCCCACATCTCCACCAGGTGTCTCTGTGTTCTCTGCTGCTTTGCTCTCCCTCTGCAGGTTCCAGGTGGTGGGAGGGTCATCGTCCTGGTGACACACCTGGGCCGGTGTGGAGTCTATATAAGGCTCACTCTTCTGCAGATCGCTCTCCTGCTGCTGCTGTTGTTCTATTTGTTTGCCACACACTCACACACATGCTTACACTACTGATTACTGACATTTATATACATTTTCTATTGTTTATACTCGAGTTGTGAATAAATGCACATAAATTAAGATAATTTCACTCTACAGTCTGGTCTCCCATCTCTGCCACAGTTAAGAGCCAGGCTGTGACAAATGAACCACCATAAAACACAAAGGTCCAGATCATTCATCATTACACAGCTGCTCCCCCTGACTGATACTGTGTCAGTTTGTTGTTTAAATTTGATCCCAGTCAGGATCCACTTTGAGTTCTGTAGGTAAGGAATCCCACATGTTAATCCCCCAAACAGAAAAAGCTGTTTGTCCAAATTAGGATTTATGTGAAGCACCTTACAATTCCCACTGGATGCTCCATGTGTTACTGAGGCTGAAACTCCCAGTGGAATCACAAAGTCACTGAGTGCCTGAGGAGCCTGATTTAAGTTCAAGATGATCAAATTATCAAATCTTAACCTATTTATATATGTATATATTATATATGCACACACACACACATCACGTGTATGTTTTTTCTATCACTGTGTTCCTTTTAATATTTTCACAAGATATCAGTGTTACTTCACTTGTATGACATTCTAAAACAACACAAAACACACAATCTGTGATGTCGTGTGCTGAGTGCTGCAGCAGCTACCTGATTGACTATTCTGCAGATTTCACTGATCTTCCTGACCACCATCTGATGCAGTCGTAAGTATTCAGGCAGCTCCTGCTCTTCCTTCCTGTCCAACTCCTCAGCACTGACCTCTTTTCCTTCTGTGAAGCACCTGCAACAATTTGACAAATCATATGAAATGTCCAGTTACCAGCCATGATCAAGCATCTGAGAATCCTTTCAAGGAATTTTGACAGGGACTTCATCTCATTTTAGATTTAGTTAAGCTTCCCACGTTTACTCTCAAGAGCAAGTGTCATCACCATTTTACAAATGTTGAAACTGTGATTTATGATGACGTCTCCTTGTTTATCATAGTCGATGTATATAGGAGAAGGTTTCAGGGCACGTGATACAATTATTTTACTTCTTAGCCTGAAAGAACAAGCAAAAGTGTGCTACTCTGAAATCCTTGATAAATATGGACCACAGACTACAGGCTGATTATCAAACATTAAATACATGTAAAAGGTGTTGGGAGAGGATTTCCCACGGCTCGTCTGACCTGGAATGGGAGTAGACCTTCACTCTGTCCTGGTAAATCTTAACAATGAGCCAGAAGTCAGGCATCAGCGCAGACTGACACTCCTGTTCATCCAAAGTGGGGCTTTCACACTCCGAGTCACTGCTGCCGCCATCATAGCCTTCAAACACAGAGTCAAAGCAACAAAAAGACAACATCCTCATCGTCATTACATCATCATCATTTCAGTCATGTCAAGTCTGTTCGCCTTGGTAACAGCTCCTCAACTCTACAGCCTGATTTATCAATGTGACAATACATTCATTTCTTTTTTTACTGTCAATGCTGCATGTTTCTTTAATGTATTTATTGTTATTAGTATTTAAGTCTTTCATAATTGTTTGATCATCAAGCAGTCCAATAAGTGGTGTTCTACAAGGTTCACTATTAAAGCTGCACATTTGTGTGTGAACAATATGCTAATCCAAACTCACTGAAAAATAAAACGGAACTTCAAATGAAATTTCTTTTAAGATTAACATAATAGATTCTTTTTCACAAAGATATAAACTGCAAATTTGTTCATAGGAAATGAATCTTTGTATCGTCAGCTTTATCTGTAGCCAATCTAACAGTTTCATAACACCACTGCAACTTACTTGCATCACTTTTCTTTGTTTGCTTCAGATTATTTTCTCCTCTCAAATCAAGGCTCGGTACAGAAGAACAATATTTGGTCCCTTTGGCATAGTTCAACATTTTATATGTTTTTAAGCTTTACTTACCTGCCATGCACACAGTTATTCTAAAAAATGTTATGTATATACATATACATAACTTTACATTGGTGTTGAATATCTGAACCTTCAGTTTAGGACTTCAGAAAAGGACCACACGCTGTATTTGATCACTCTCTTGTAATATACTTTTATGATGGGATTTTGATTTCTATATTGCCAAACCTGCTTAAAACCACAAAACATTGACAGTTATTTAATTTACTTCACAAAGTTTCAGTTCACAAATAATTGCATGCAGCTAATCGTAAGCATTCCAAATGTAGAGGCATTGTATCTTCTGTGTGGCCAGGGATCAGAAAAGTAAGCTGCTTTAGAGAAGACAGAAAGTGGTTTTTAAAGATCAAGCAGAGAGCGCAGAAAAGAGAAGTCATGTCAGTCAGTGAGCTGGTTTCTCCATTAACCCCAAGTTTAATCCATCAAAGTGTTCCTGACAAACACACTACACCCCACACTGCTTCAAACAGGCTGCCAGGCCTCGCGTGGCAACTCAGCTGGTACCAGTGTGAAGTGCTTTGTCTTGTCCTAACATGGAAATGTCCTGTATAAATGCAGCCTATTTAAAGATCATAACAATGGGCCTCATTCACCAATATCTTCTTAAGAATCTTCTTAGATTCTTTCTTAAGTCCTTCTTAAGAAGATTTCTAAGAAGACCCTACGTCAGATTCATCAACGTGTTCTTAAGCCGCTGAATTGTTCGCAGCCGTGTTCTTAAATGGATGAATGCCATCTCCTCGTAAATTGAGCGCGCGTGCCAGGGGAGTCTAATTAACATAGGATTAGCATAGGTAACCGCCCATTAATGCCCATAAAAGGACTGCAGGGCCGTGTGAAGACCCCACACAGAGGAAACAGCAACAGAATGCCTAAAGCAAAGCGTAAATCCGTTGGAGCACAGGTAAAAAGAAAAAAAAAAACTTTAGCAGTTCAGAACTAGAAGTTCTGCTGCAGGAGATCACTCGGAGGAAGAAAATTATATTTAGCAGCCTTAGTGCAGGTTGCACCAACACAAACAAAAAGGAGGCCTGGGAGGCAGTTACGCTGCAGTGGATGCAGTGTCGGGAGAGGGACGCACAATAGAGGAGGTAAAAAAGAAATGGTTCGACCTTAAATGTGAAACAAAAAGAAATATAGCAAAATTCCGTCGGGAAATGCAACGGACTGGAGGGGGGACAGCAGACACGACACCCATGTCTGAGTTGGACCAGCGCATCGGGGCCATCATCGGGGAGACGGCACTCTCAGGTAGGCTATATGGGAAAAATCTAAATCACTACAATGTAACTCATTTAATTGATTAAATTTTCCCACCTTACTTTTTAGGAGTACCATCAACTGAGTCTCTGGACACAGACCTGGCCCCGATGCAACGCTGTCACCCCCTCCCTGTGCTGCTGCTACTCCAGAGGAATCGGAAGGTGATTTATTTATTTTCTGGAATAATACCTTATATAGACCTATATATATATTTTAAACGTGTGCCCTGTAAGGCAGGAGTTTACCATAGTGTGTACGCTCAAAATATGTCTTTAGTATTGGACTGAGGGGTTGCAACCTTGGCTTGATTTTATTTTATTTATTTTTTTTATCACAGATGAAGTCCCGCAGAGCCAACCTGCAACAGAACCAGAACGGACAGAGCCCTCCTGCAGCAGCACAGCCACACGAACTCGGGCCCGTGCCTCTCCACGACCACGCCTGATCTCAGACGCAGTACTACACAATGAGGAACGGACAGCGGAGACGCTGGAGAAGATTGCCTCAACACTGGGAACCATATCACAAACACTTAAAGAAATGAATGAGAATTCCGTGGATGGAGAAATGCCACCTATAAATAGGGTGGTATCACTAATTGACAGCATGATTTCCAATTTACTTGATTCATGTTAAAGCGTTGGCACATTTAATTTAATTAAAATGAAAAATGAAAAAAAAAATGAAATGAATAAATAAATACATAAATATGACGGATATTTCACTGTAATGTATTTTATTGAACTTAACAAAAGAAGACAACACAACCATGCCAACATGTCAGCACTGAAATGTGCTTAAGAGTACTCCTGAGTGTTCGTAGGATTCGTTCTTACCTAAGAAAAATCCTGGATAAGAAAAAAATTCATGAATGCCACAATCTTCGTAAAATCTTCGTAAGTAGGACTTAAGAACAAATTTGTTCTTAAGAACGGTTCGTGAATGAGGCCCAAT